>JASJUZ010000692.1:0-162664 GCA_037159825.1 Tupiocoris notatus | reverse complement strand
TGCAATCAGTGGGTGTGTATAACGGTGTCTACATTTATCCATGTCAAAAAAGATTTTTCAAACTAGCTATTTATTTGTGTCTACAGTTATCCGTGTCAAAAGAGGCTACGAATTCGTTGAAATATCATGTGTATATCGGTGTCTACAATTATCCATGTCAAAAGAATTTTTCGAGATTCCTATATATTTGTGTCTACAGTTATCCGTGTCAAAAGAGTGTTCGGCTACCTTGCACATCGATAATCTTTGACACGAATATACGACACTACAAAACTTTACGTTTGGACGCGAATATTTGTAGACACGATTATACGTTAGCAGATGATGAAATACAACGAATATCGGTGTCCAATGATATCGATGTGCAAAGGCAGAAAGTGACTTCGTTTCAATTGACTGTATATCCGTGTCTACGAATATCCGTGTCAAAAGACGGATTCGGTCAACGGTATCCAATCTCGAACTCGACTTGGCTACAATCGATAGTGGCTGATCGATGAGATTGAAAGAACGCGTGTACGTAAGACGGTTAGATCAAAAATGGCCGATTCTGTTTCCCTCACCTCGAAACAGTTTCTGCCGAAGGAAACTGCAGTTAATAGAAATAATTATAGTTTTAGATTCATCTGGCTAAACTTCTATAAATAATTCAATACTGCTGCGTTTTATATGAGGGTAATGACGAAATGACGCTTGAATTGTCTATTATTAACTAGTGAGCTTTACCTTCTCGGTAATTTGATCCCGATCATATTTTGTGGCAACTTAGTTGAACGTTTCACCAGTCAGCCGTGAGATCTCAGCACTATTAACGTTTTCATGAACTCGAGAAATGAAGGTTTGTTAATGAATTATTATTCAATTATTACCCATTGTAATCGCCCAAGACAATTTTTTCCTAACCCCCTCAAAATTAGATGTTTTACGTTTCAAGGCATGTAGAATCCAAATATCCAATAAAAAAAATTCTGTCTGTTCGCCGTACGCCGTCAACACTTTTCCGGCCAAACTGCAAGCTATTTTCTTGAAATTTTCATCAAAAATCAATTTCGGTCTCACAACGGCCCAATTGTTGAATTACATTACTAGCCTAGATTTTCCGAAATTTTGCATCAGATTATAACTCGAGAGTTCTTTACTCGTTCTATACTCGTTGGATTGCTCGTCGAACACTCTCTCCAGCTGTACCGTTGGACAAAAAAATTAGCTTTTAATTATTAGGAAATTAAGAAAAATAAAAATTATTATAATTACAATAGTTGCTACGGAGTTTTTCCCTAGGTATAGTTACCAAGCTGTTTTTCGGTGGGAACGTTCACAAATGGTCGGAATTATTACTATCACAAATGGATAATCTTAATCATTATTGAAGCGAAGGAATAATAAACCACTCTACAATCATTTGCAGCGTTTTTTTTTTATAACAGATTAATTACATTACAGGTATTAAAGTGCTAAATATTTTTCTAGAACCATGGGTTATAAACATACAGCTCCTCAAAATGATCGAGTTTATTTATTTATTTTGATGAACTGCAGCCAAATGACAGTTGAAGAAATGGACTATTCGTGTATTAAATAGATTGGATTTAGTGAAATGACTAAATCCCAAAGGCGGAAGGTACCTTTATAATAGTATTAATTTGTTCTCTCCCTTGGGCCATCTTTTTATCTATCTATATAGGTATATAAATTTACTTATAATCTTGGAAAAAATCCTATACCAGAAAAATCGATGACCAATCAACCTTACAATTGATCTCGAGATGCTGACAAAAGGTTGTCAAATTGAAGTAGCCACAAGTTCTTTTTAGCCACACTAGAGCACTGAATTGTTGTTTATAAATGAATTTAATCTGGTCATTTTTGCAAGACGTAGTCAGCTCAAAAAAAGATGGATAAACCGAAAGATGGACCGGTTGGTAG
Source organism: Tupiocoris notatus (assembly GCA_037159825.1). Classification (NCBI taxonomy): domain Eukaryota; kingdom Metazoa; phylum Arthropoda; class Insecta; order Hemiptera; family Miridae; genus Tupiocoris; species Tupiocoris notatus. The sequence continues at coordinate 160,738 of JASJUZ010000692.1, read as the reverse complement.
GTGCTCAGTCAATCAAATTAATCCTTTTACCTACTAGGTATTCCCTGTGTAATGTGCCAGTCAGTCCAATCTCCAGCGTTTGTACTATATTGAGAAATATACAATACACACACGAGTCATTATCAACTTAACAATTTTTTCATCTTTTCGGTGGCAACGGAAACAGAGAATATCGCATTTCTGTTATTGATATACGCATTATCATCTGTCATCATAACAAATTTGAAATAAATAAGAAAAATAATTATGAACATCTTAGGATGTCTATTGTTTTTTCACTCTACCATCAAAACGATAACAATGAGCAATTTTAAGGGAAATTGTGATGGTGTCTTCCCAAGGTAGTTTGTATGTATGGGTAATTTTTGCTAAATCAAGAACAAATGCACATGGTCTACATTGTTTAATATGGGCCACTGTCATTCCGCTATATCCAGAAGTTATCGCCCTTCTTTCAGTTTTCTCATAGCATCTCATAAAATATCGGTTCTATCGAAGAAACATCCATTATCCGTTTCTATTGTATATTAAATTTATTACAATCTGAGTGCTGTTACGAGTGTTCATCGGTAACATACCTAATAGGTAAGTACCTACATACATACAGTTTACTACAATTAGATTAATCCAACTTTGGTGGTTATTTATTTTTATTGCCATGGTCTAAAAGTACCTATTGTGTTTGGGCACACACATAACTAGAGTAGCGACGATATTTATTATGTCGCATTCATTTCCTCAGAATGTGCATGATAGTTATGATTGAAAGTAACATTTAACTTGTTCGCAAGTACAGAAAAGGAAAAAAATCTTGAGAGTGTAGTAGAGTGATGATTTTTTTCCTTTGGGTATTCAATTATTTGAAAATAATCCGTAGGCCTAGGCGTGTAATGTAATGTGAGGTTATGTAAATTAAAAATAAAAATGCTCATGGTGATAAGGTTTTTTCCTTGACGATTATGTTCAAGCTATCGATACTAGCTAGGATCGATAGCTTAACATCGCACGAGGAATCTACTACCTATAAATAGCTCTCATCAACTCTGCAATAACGCAAAACGCAGTAAGGAAACGACGGCTTCCTCTATTACGCTGTAAAATGATTTTTACAGAACGTTATTAGGTATTTTGTCGGTGTTGGAGATGCAGCTGACCACATAGATGCATATCAATATGAAACTAAATACGTCACATATCGATGTTGTTGTATCGATAAGTATTTCCAAAAGACTGCCACGTGCTTGCGCATGCTCCAGTATATTTGAGGTTAAGTCAGAATGGGCGATCACTTGCACCTTGCACGTCGATGGACGCGACGCCATATAACATCCGTAACTACATTACAGAAGATAAAACCTGTGTTGCCGTACCTAAGTATTAGGATTTGGAATAGCCAGTTTCAGTCTGCTATTTTTCTGTTTTCATCATACTGTCGTACGCGTTTTCCATTCGTCTACGGTGAGACTGTTTTGCTTGGGACGACTGCTGCGATTATCGTTAGTATGTTGCTACTTAGTTGGTCGCTTGTTTAGGCGTGGCGATTTTCACGTCAGGTGCAAGCCGTTCGGCGAGCTATACGAGTACTAATCACTTGAACTAGAATTTACTAGAAGTAACTCATCATGTAACAGCTTATCAATTTTAAATTTTTTTTAATGTGACCGACCTAGGTACGTACAGCCGTTGTGCGTGCTCACGATTACAACTAACACGATTAAGACCGTAGTCGCTTGAAGCAAGAAAAAACCTCTAGGTGAAACATATATATTATAAAAACTCAACGACAAACGATAATCGCCATAGTCGTTTTCAGCAAAGCAGCGTCGCAGGCGATGTGATTGGAAATGGATTACCTAGTTAGTTCATTGAGCGCTTGAATTCATGGAAAATGCTTCCACTATATATCAACTCTTGAGCTTGATTTACAGTAAATTAGGTTGTCAACTGAAACACTTTGCTGAAGGCAGATTGTGCCATTGAGTTGCAACGATCGTGAATTGAGTGAGTTGCAATAATTTCCTCGAATTCGTTTTTGCATCCTAGCGTCCCTATTATCATTACTAATTCTTTCTTGTGTTCTTGCAGTATTCTTGTTTCAACAGTGGTTAGTAGGCGTAGCCAAAATGTTGGAAGTTGATAATTTAACCTGCTCTGATGCTGTCGTACTTGAAACTTGCACGTGTACGTCAAGGAATCAAGCCTTCGTCCTTACACTTACGTGCGTATTCTACAATCATTTTTTTAATTGTTAGGTTATTTTCATCCAAAGTCTAATTGAGAAGGAGGGCGTTTTAATCTCCCTTTGGAGAGATTTTCAAAAGTGCTCTCCCAACAGATACGAAAAATCAAATGAGTTGTATTTTTAGTTTATTATAATCACCCAAGAAAAAAAAAAAAAATTCTAACCCCCCTCAAATTAAATTTGAACTTTTACGTTTCAAGGCATGTAGAATCTGAATATCCAATAAAAAACGCTGCAAATGATTGTACAGTTGTTTATTATTATTTCGCCTCAATAATGATTTGTGATAGTAATTATTTCGAACATTTCTGAACAATCCCACCAAAAAACAGATGGTAACTATAGGGGAAAACTCCGTAGCAACTATTGTAATTTTAATCAATTTTATTTTTCTTAATTCTGCTTTTAATTAGAAAATTAAGAAAAATAAAATTGATTAAAATTACAATAGTTGCTACGGAGTTTTCCCTATAGTTACCATCTGTTTTTTCGGTGGATTGTTTAGAAATGTTCGAAATAATAACTATCACAAATCATTATTGAAGCGAAATAATAATAAACAACTGTACAATATATAATTATAATTAAAATATAATTATTACCTAACTAATTTCAATGTTATTATGTTGATTGAGAGTGAGTGAACGTTTGGAATAATCTATCCACTGATAAGGGACCTTTGGACATCATACCGCATGCTTTGATTCCATTGATCCCTTACAAAACTCAAATAATCTACTACACCATTGTTGTTAACTGAAATGCACAAATTCACTCGTTCTTTTTTTCTCAAATGATAATGAGTTTATGATTTCTTAAGCATATCTGCAATTACATTGAATGAGAGAACCCTAACAAAATTGTAGAACGCCACAAGACGTTAGTGAATGACAATTAAATTATTTGGCCCTCAAAACCATGCTATTTGTTGAAAGTTTAATGCTGAATTCAAATCTTTTAACAAAAATTCTATGACTCACGTAGTTTTTTTCTACAACCGTACGTATGCCAAAAACTTATTTTTTACCCTTTTTTTTTAGAAACACGGCATAAAAAGTATAATACTTTTATTACAGTCAATACCAACCTTTGATCGCGTGAACTAGACTCAAAGTCCAACTGTTTGAGTCTACAAACTATGAAGAATCATTTTTTGTTTAGAAGTTAAAGGTTTCAAACAAAGGTCCATAAAACATTGATAGCTCCCTTATTATGTCATGTAGAACAAATTTTCTATTATTTTTGGAAAGCTCTGGCTAAGTAGTTTCATGTGCAATAATGTTTATATTTTCTTTCTTGACGTGGTGGGGAAAGGTGCTCGAAAAACCCCAAAAATGTGAAAATCGGCATCACGTTTTTGTTACACTTTCTTCTCTTCCCGCCATATCAGAATGCCGAAGAAATTGACGCTTGGCCCTCATTGGCAGATGAACAAACAGCAAGTGAACAAACAAAAAAACGAGCACTATGATGAACAAACTGACATAAAAAATATAAACAATTGAGCATTTTTTCTACATGTTATAAACTCACAAAGTCAAAACTTGCTGTTTTTCCGGATCACGTTTTCTGGCATTTCTCTGGATCTGGGGCTGTAACTACTGACTGGATGCACTCAATTAAAAAACCCACCTGGATAGTAACCCTTTAAAAAAAAGGAACCTAATCGGAATAACTGGAGCTGAACGCCAGCATACAACACATAAAAAATCGCAAGTCAAGCATAGTAATGCTAAATATATGTAATTATGCTATATATAAATATATGTGTATACGTATTATTTTGAGATGGGACGCTTGAACACAAGCTCATTGAGCTCTGCCACGTCTGTTCGTGTACATTTTTTGATATTGGTCATTGAAATTAGCCTGTAGTCATACACGTGTGTAAATCATTGATATTTCAGATGCCTTCTCAACTGCTCATGAAAAGGCACGAAGAAAGAGTGAAAAGATGTTTCAAGAAAATTGGCGCCCTTGATCTGCTGTAGTGAAAAAACCGAATACGGAAGATGAACATGTGTGGCTATTCCATCCAACAATGGAGTGGACCTATCAACGCCCGACAGTTTCTGAAGTAGCACCATTATTTGCTAGTTCTATAACCGTAGGTTAAGCACTGGTGTCCAGTAGAATTAACCTAGGTCTAGATTGAAACTGGGGCTTTGATTATTGCAATATGGGGTTAATTCATGGATAATTCATTCGAGCCTAGATAGCTTCTTTATTGCACCACTAAGCATACAGTTGCACAATATCAATTGAGGATTACGAAAAGATTTCTCAACTCAATAATTAAGTACCAGATTCACTAAGACTACAATACTTAGTTCGATAATATTGTTAGGCTCATCGGGCGTAGTACTTGAAATAGGTTTTGAAATTTAGTTCAATATCTCTGACTGACGACCTGCTCCCATTCTGGCATCCTCAGGGTAATGTGAAACCAATACGTTTCTACGGCCGGGAAACGTAATGGTTAAACACTACTCAGACGATTCCACTTGGGACCAGGTGAAATAGTAGATTGATTTTACCTAGGCTTAGTGCACTGAGTGCTTATTGACTAGATCCCCACGCTCAAAGAGTAGAAGTCATCCAAATATGGAGCTTCGAATTTGTTAAGAATTTAAGCTAAGATGATGATAAGTTTTATTATTACAATAGGACTCCCACTGCTCCAAGAGAGGAGCAGAAGTATCCAAACATGGAACTTCGAATTCGTTAAGAATTTAAGCTAAGATGATGATGAGTTTTATTATTACAATAGGACTCCCACAGCTCCAAAAGAGGAGCAGAAGTATCCAAACATGGACTTCTAAATTCTGTCGATATAAGTTATTATGTAAGTATTAAGGACATAGTTGAAGTGCTTTTGAAATATTATGACCCGCATATTGGGAGTGTCGCTCTTGAGCAAGACGCCCTAGTTCTTTCATTCTCCTTCTGTAGTACCTGCACAGATTCGTATTGTAGATTAATTTCACCTAGGCTTACTGCACTGTGTGCAAATTGACTAGATCCCCACGCTCAAAGAGCAGAAGTTATCCAAGCACGGAGCTTCGAATTCGTTTAGAATTTTAGCTAAGATGATGATAAGTTTTATTATTACAATAGGACTCCCACAGCTCCAAGAGAAGAGCAGAGGTATCCAAACATGGAACTTCGAATTCGTTAAGAATTCAAGCCTAGATGATGATAAGTTTTATTATTACAATAGGACTCCCACAGCTCCAAGAGAAGAGCAGAAGTATTCAAACATGGAACTTCGAATTCGTTAAGAATTTAAGCTAAGATGATGATAAGTTTTATTATTGCAATAGGACTCCCACAGCTCCAAAAGAGGAGCAGAAGTATCCAAACATGGAACTTCTAAATTCTGTCGATATAAGTTATTATGTACCTAAGTAATAAGGACATAGTTGAAGTGCTTTTGAAATATTAAAACCCGCATATTGGGAGTGTCGCTCTTGAGCAAGACGCCCTAGTTCTTTCATTCTCCTTCTGTAGTACCTGCACAGATTCGTATTGTAGATTAATTTCACCTAGGCTTACTGCACTGTGTGCAAATTGACTAGATACCCACGCTCAAAGAGCAGAAGTTATCCAAGCACGGAGCTTCGAATTCGTTTAGAATTTTAGCTAAGATGATGATAAGTTTTATTATTACAATAGGACTCCCACAGCTCCAAGAGAAGAGCAGAGGTATCCAAACATGGAACTTCGAATTCGTTAAGAATTTAAGCCTAGATGATGATAAGTTTTATTATTACAATAGGACTCCCACAGCTCCAAGAGAGGAGCAGAAGTATTCAAACATGGAACTTCGAATTCGTTAAGAATTTAAGCTAAGATGATGATAAGTTTTATTATTGCAATAGGACTCCCACAGCTCCAAGAGAGGAGCAGAAGTATCCAAACATGGAGCTTCGAATTCATTTAGAATTTAAGCTTAGATGATTATAAGTTTTATTATTACAATAGGACTCCCACAGCTCCAAGAGAGGAGCAGAAGTATCCAAACATGGAACTTCTAAATTCTTTTGATATAAGTTATTATGTAAGTAATAAGGACATAGTTGAAGTGCTTTTGAAATATTATGACCCGCATATTGGGAGTGTCGCTCTTGAGCAAGACGCCCTAGTTCTTTCATTCTCCTTCTGTATTACCTGCACAGATTCGTATTGTAGTTTAATTTCACCCAGGCTTAGTGCACTGTGTGCTTATTGACTAGATCCCCACGCTCAAATAGCAGAAGTCATCCAAGCATGGAGCTTCGAATTCATTTAGAATTTAAGCTAAGATGATGATAAGTTTTATTATTACAATAGGATTCCCACAGCTCCAAGAGAAGAGCAGAGGTATCCAAACATGGAACTTCGAATTCGTTAAGAATTTAAGCCTAGATGATGATAAGTTTTATTATTACAATAGGACTCCCACAGCTCCAAGAGAGGAGCAGAAGTATCCAAACATGGAGCTTCGAATTCATTTAGAATTTAAGCCTAGATGATGATAAGTTTTATTATTACAATAGGACTCCCACAGCTCCAAGAGAGGAGCAGAAGTATCCAAACATGGAGCTTCGAATTCATTTAGAATTTAAGCTTAGATGATTATAAGTTTTATTATTACAATTGGACTCCCACAGCTCCAAGAGAGGAGCAGAAGTATTCAAACATGGAACTTCGAATTCGTTAAGATTTAAGCTAAGATGATGATAAGTTTTATTATTACAATAGGACTCCCACAGCTCCAAGAGAGGAGCAGAAGTATCCAAACATGGACTTCTAAATTCTGTCGATATTAGTTATTATGTAAGTATTAAGGACATAGTTGAAGTGCTTTTGAAATATTATGACCCGCATATTGGGAGTGTCGCTCTTGAGCAAGACGCCCTAGTTCTTTCATTCTCCTTATGTAGTACCGCACAGATTCGTATTGTAGATTAATTTCACCTAGGCTTACTGCACTGTGTGCAAATTGACTAGATCCCCACGCTCAAAGAGCAGAAGTTATCCGAGCACGGAGCTTCGAATTCTTTTAGAATTTTAGCTAAGATGATGATAAGTTTTATTATTACAATAGGACTCCCACAGCTCCAAGAGAAGAGCAGAGGTATCCAAACATGGAACTTCGAATTCGTTAAGAATTCAAGCCTAGATGATGATAAGTTTTATTATTACAATAGGACTCCCACTGCTCCAGAGAGGAGCAGAAGAGAGTCCAAACATGGAACTTCGAATTCGTTAAGAATTTAAGCTAAGATGATGATGAGTTTTATTATTACAATAGGACTCCCACAGCTCCAAAAGAGGAGCAGAAGTATCCAAACATGGAACTTCTAAATTCTGTCGATATAAGTTATTATGTAAGTAATAAGGACATAGTTGAAGTGCTTTTGAAATATTATAACCCGCATATTGGAGTGTCGCTCTTGAGCAAGACGCCCTAGTTCTTTCATTCTCCTTCTGTAGTACCTGCACAGATTCGTATTGTAGATTAATTTCACCTCGGCTTCCTGCACTGTGTGCAAATTGACTAGATCCCCACGCTCAAAGAGCAGAAGTTATCCAAGCACGGAGCTTCGAATTCGTTTAGAATTTTAGCTAAGATGATGATAAGTTTTATTATTACAATAGGACTCCCACAGCTCCAAGAGAGGAGCAGAAGTATTCAAACATGGAACTTCGAATTCGTTAAGAATTTAAGCTAAGATGATGATAAGTTTTATTATTGCAATAGGACTCCCACAGCTCCAAGAGAGGAGCAGAAGTATCCAAACATGGAACTTCTAAATTCTTTTGATATAAGTTATTATGTAAGTAATAAGGACATAGTTGAAGTGCTTTTGAAATATTATGACCCGCATATTGGGAGTGTCGCTCTTGAGCAAGACGCCCTAGTTCTTTCATTCCTCCTTCTGTATTACCTGCACAGATTCGTATTGTAGTTTAATTTCACCCAGGCTTAGTGCACTGTGTGCTTATTGACTAGATCCCCACGCTCAAATAGCAGAAGTCATCCAAGCATGGAGCTTCGAATTCATTTAGAATTTAAGCTAAGATGATGATAAGTTTTATTATTACAATAGGATTCCCACAGCTCCAAGAGAAGAGCAGAGGTATCCAAACATGGAACTTCGAATTCGTTAAGAATTTAAGCCTAGATGATGATAAGTTTTATTATTACAATAGGACTCCCACAGCTCCAAGAGAGGAGCAGAAGTATCCAAACATGGAACTTCTAAATTCTGTCGATATTAGTTATTATGTAAGTATTAAGGACATAGTTGAAGTGCTTTTGAAATATTATGACCCGCATATTGGGAGTGTCGCTCTTGAGCAAGACGCCCTAGTTCTTTCATTCTCCTTATGTAGTACCGGCACAGATTCGTATTGTAGATTAATTTCACCTAGGCTTACTGCACTGTGTGCAAATTGACTAGATCCCCACGCTCAAAGAGCAGAAGTCATCCAAGCACGGAGCTTCGAATTCATTTAGAATTTAAGCTAAGATGATGATAAGTTTTATTATTACAATAGGACTCCCACAGCTCCAAGAGAGGAGCAGAAGTATCCAAACATGGAACTTCTAAATTCTGTCGATATAGTTATTATGTAAGTAATAAGGACATAGTTGAAGTGCTTTTGAAATATTATGACCCGCATATTGGGAGTGTCGCTCTTGAGCAAGACGCCCTAGTTCTTTCATTCTCCTTCTGTAGTAACTGCACAGATACGTATTGTAGATTAACTTTACCTAGGCTTGGTGCACTGTGTGCTTATTGACTAGATATATAATTATATATAGTATATATATTTTTTTTTCTCTGCAATGCTGCGATTCTCTAATGAGCAAGGGTACAACGTACCAATCTCTCACGATTCAAGTTTATTGATTTTTGCTTTCACATCTTGGTCGTTGATATTAGTTTTTGTTAAATAATAATATGATGTATGTTCTATTGTCCTACCCTTGTAATGAAATTCGATTGAGTTTTGTGTTGTTCGTTTATCCTTGAGTTCCTGTCCAAATATAACTTTCGTCATGAAGAACGTCTGACAAAGGTTTGAGAAATTACCATCAAGTATTTGCAAAATTTGGTTTTTACTTAGGCTGACGAAAACTGCTAACAGAGGTAATCTCAGCACTTATCTTGTAATGTAATCTATCAGCACTGCTGTTGGTCGGATGAAGATCAATTCTATATGCATGAAAATATTCTCTGTTGAAATGTTTGTTGAGGAAATATACGTTATTCTTATAACTTGTTGAGGAAATATACGTTATTCTTATAACTGATGTTGGTTCCTGATTACCTCATATTTAACTTCGTTAGCATTTTAATCTGGTGCATGCGAGTGAAAATTGACCGAAGTAGCGAGATCAAATATAATCAGTTAGCGATAAATAAACACTGATCACTACCCACCTAGGTAATGAAAGAAAGTTGGAGCCGTTTCGTGTTAGGAGGTGGGAAAATGATGTTTATGTCATTCACATTAGCTATCAGGATGTTCCTAGCATCTCGTTTAGCGGCTGTTTCTTAGTCTTTACTGAAATTATGGACGTGCCGTGATATGGAATCTTCTCAGCAGACGCAAGAGAAGATTCAAATTCGCGGAGTTGACAATCCAATCGACTAAATAAGTTACTCACCGAAGATTGGCTATTTTGAATATCATTGGAATTGAGAGCAGAATTAGAATACACAACTAGGTACGCGCATTTCAGCAATATCATGGTCTAATTTTCAATAGAACTATAGTAAAATGAGTATTAACAAGCAAAACAGCAAGTTTAACGGTTAAATAGAAGCAGAAAACCGTAAGCGATACATGCGGTAACAGTTGTAAACTTTCTACTTAACCAAAAGCCCGCTAGAGCGCGTTACTTCTAAAATGACATGTGAGGGGCACTATATATTGCTGAGGTTCCATTATAGTGCTCAATAGATCGATTATCGAGTCAAGGACCCTGATCGATTCATACCTTTCGATATTTTTTTGACGCCGTTATTCGTAGACACGAATAAAAGGCTATTGGAAAATAAGCTTTTGACACGAATACTCGTAGACACGGTTATACGCTCGCTTTGTAAGAGCGCCCTAAGAGTTCCGACGCTCGTTTATTCGTGTCTACGTTTATCCATGTCATCAACTGTCCGTCTGTGTAAAAGAATAGGCTTTTAAGCTTTTGACACCGATATTTGTAGACACGATTATATGCTCACATTTTACTTCTGTTTAATATGCCGACCAAGTTTTTGACACCGTTATCTTTTGACACGGATAATTCCGAATGTTTTTGCATTAAAAAAGCTTCTTCCGTTTAGCCTTTGCACACGGATAAATGTAGACACAGATATGCACTCCCCTTTCCTCGTGTGAGGCAGGCAACTTCTTCGCTTACCGTGGGCTGATAGGGCTCGATATACAAACAAATCGATATTAGCCGCATAGAAGGATCATCACTCTATCCGTTGCATCGTTGGGATGAGGTATAAAACAGTTTGTTTGCCGGATTTTGCGCGCGGTGAAATTCTAGGTCGTGATGGGAAAACAGTATCCAGACTAAACAAGTTTTGATACCAGATTGCCCCCAGGATACAGAAAGAGGTTTTGGACGTATTTTTACCTCACTTCCTACCAAGGGTTTACTCATATTTCTTCTTTTTCCTGGATCGTTTTCATTTTCTCTTCCAATGAATCACTTGAAAAATCGGATTTTCCGCGAACTCAATTGGAAAATAATTGTGCGCCGAAAATAATAATTGTGTGACGTCACGTGCACTTGTTATATGACTTTGCAAGTGATTCTATGCCAGATTAATAGCCGAAGCTTTCGCCTTGTTCGGTTACGATTCACTAATTTTCAATTAATATTGATTTATTAATATTAATTTGACATAATTTTATCAATATTCTGCTCCAGAATTCAATTCTTTCCTTCAACTTCGAACTTCTGAACTGCCGACGTTTGGATACAGTCGTATCCAACTGGGGATGTCCTATTTTGCTTTTAGCGTTTGCGCAGACGCAACATGCGCGTTTAAATAGAACAACGAAGAAAAGCCTGCATGGGAGGAATCTTTTGTTTGGACCCTTGTCACCTGAGTCGCACAGCCGCTTCAGTTCACCAGAACTCTAATGGTGTTCCACATAAGTGGTTCCCTCGATCCTTTCGTGAACAAGGCTGAATAGAGAGAAACTAACTGTGCGTGAACTTGCTTTGAAAATAGCAGAACTTGCTAAATGTCAGGAGTGTACACCGATGTATTTCAAATCTCTAAAATTCGTCGATATTTGTTAGATAATATTACTTCCACCCTTTGAAGATTATCATATTTGTCAATTTTACAACTTCTTAGGTGTTTCGCCCGTATGTTTATTTTCTGTTGGATAGAGCTCAAAATTTTCTGTCCTTCTTTTACTTAGCCATCCGATGCCCATGTTTTTCTAACATAGGTGTATTCTGTATTATTTCTATAGATTTTTGACCGTTGAATCGAATGATACCCTCTTGGGATCAATAGTTTTAATAGTTCTCAAGTTATCCCAGATTTTTTGTAGAATTTTCGAAATTTTCAGAAATTTGGCGTGGCAGCTTGAGAATTTTTGGAGCTGTAACCTCGTTCTTTACTCGTTGGAATGCTCTTCAAACACACTCTCCAGTCTATTGTTCGTAGAATAATATAACTTTTAGTTAGATAGTTTAGAAAAAATGAAAAATAATCTAAATTACCATATTTGAGTAGTTACGAATTTCTGCAGGTTGAGGGGGAGAATAACGAGACGACCTCTTCTCCATTTTTTTTTCTTTTTTATTACGCCGAGTACTTTCGCCCGTTCGGGCTTCTTCAGGGCATTATAGGACCAAGGGCCCATAGGTACCATTGGTCCTATAATGCCCTGAAGAAGCCCGAACGGGCGAAAGTACTCGGCGTAATAAAAAAGAAAAAAAAAATGGAGAAGAGGTCGTCTCGTTATTCTCCCCCTCAACCTGCAGAAAGAAGGAATTCGACCACCTGGAGAAGAAAAAGTTACGAATTTGTTTTTTGGTCGAAACGTTTACAAATGTTCGGAATAGTTACTATCCCAAATAGATTGTCTTTAATCATAATTGGAGCAAAGGAATAATAAACCACAATAATTTGCAGTGCTTTATGTACCAGAGTCAATGCTTTTGCAATAAAAATCCTGATTAAGTGCGCGATCCGCCTATTCAAATCGGTTCAAAACTTCGAAAAAGCGTCTTTCTCAAGAACTTCGAGAATTTTTCCTTTACGGGTCAACTGGGGGCTTCTATCTTGTCTGAAAAGCAGCAACGAATGCCGAGAGCATGGAGGTGTAAAGCGGAACGGGAAAAGCTCATTAACCCCTTATTAAATTCACTTCTTTTTGCAGAACACCCTCTTGGGATTAATTGGGACGGGCCGCGAGTTTCTCATCCTCTTACCTTACTGCTTCTATGACGTCAGAAACGAGGGCGGAATTGAGATGCCTTCAAAGGCGCTATGGAAAATTATGTCGGTATTATAACAATTTCCTTAGTCCAATCAAGCGGAATCGCTTTTTGAATGTCTACTTCCGTTGACGTCAGTGCTACTCGGCTGTGCGTAATCTAAAACAACTAAAGTACACCAATTTTATGTGTTATCTTACGAGCATTGAGATTTGAAAAATGGTATCCGATTGGAGGATAGCATCTTTCTTTTCTACTCGAACGACCTGACTTTGTACAGTCAGTAGCAATTTTATAAACGAAATGGCTTTAAAAACGCAGCGAATGATTGTACAGTGGTTTATTATTCCTTCGCTTCAATAATGATTTAAGATTATCCATTTGTGATTGTAATTATTCCGAACATTTGTGAACGTTCCAACCAAAAATACACAATCTGTTGAGTTCCAATCTATTGAAATTGATACCAAATACACTTTTTTCTGGATAACGTTGGAAAATACGAATTTTCTCCCTTAATTCTCCCTCGAAAATACCCTTAAAATTGAGGTAGCGATTTGGCTAAATAATTGAGCCATTTTCTGGCCAAGATTGATTTTTGGTGAAAATTTCAAGAATTTAGCTTTTATAGTTTCGCCAGAAAAGTGTTGACGGCGGGCGGACAGAACTTTTTTTATTGAATATTCGGATTCTACATGCCTTGAAACGTAAAACATAAAATTTTGAGGGGGTGCACAGTTTTTTATTCTTGGGCGATTACAATGGTTTAATATTGAATAATAAACCAAAAAAAGAAGAATTTGTTTCTACTGTTTGTACTGTGCCCGAAAAAAGTAATAAAATTATTCATTGTGTACTTGAATTCCACAAGAAAATGTTCTTATAATTATTCTACAAAATAGCAATTTTATAAACGAAGTGGTTTTATTTAAAAAAAAATTGTTGTATTCGGGACTTTTTTCTCCTTCAGTTCAAAATCATGTGTCTATGATTAGCAATCCATGAATGCACACACTGTGCCTGAAAAAAGTAATAAAATTATTCATTGCGTACTTTAATTCCTCAAGAAAATGTTATTAAAATTACTCGATAAAGCAAGAACAAAACGGAAATAATAAGCGACCTGATTTTAGCATTAATTTCCATCGGCTGGAAACGTGTTATTGCTGAGAGTTTGTAGAAATCATCGTTTCATCTGTCACTAGTGGCCTATTGCTGTTATAGAAAATTATCTTATTATTTCTCACCTAATTCTTGACCCGCAATTAGCGTCCGACTAAGCCCAATTTCGTCTGCCACTTAATTCATTTAAGTCTTATAAAATTTTGTCATATGATTTGATAAACTGATTGATCTGTCACCACCTTCATGATAAACCAAAGCGAAAACAATTCCGTTCCACTATGGATCGCTGTGATGTTAACTCCGTTCGCACGTCGGCCATCTTGTCAGAAGATACCGGACCAACTCGGCCGAAATAGTTTGACAGTTTCGCGGTGTTCGATTAAGTAAGAGGACTTGGAGTCGAGGCTGCTTTTCGTCGGAGGGAATGCTCGGGAAAGATAAAGTCCGTCCAACTTTGCAGAAAGTTCGATGGGCCGACATTTTCTCGCTCGGAGACTGTAACTTGTTAACTTATCGCTCCGGATAGATTTACAACTAGATGTACTACCTTGCATTTACCTTGGGAAAATTCTGACTGATGACAGTTCAACTTTGTATCCGCGATAAGTTCGAGCTTCTTCGTACGATTTTTTTTTTCATTTCCTCGAGCGAAAAATTAAACCTCCAAGTGAAGCCGTAGTACTGACGAAAAGTCGACGCGACGTTTGTAATGAAATTACTGCAACTCGGTTTGATCTTGGTTTGGAACGTGTTCAACTTGCATAAGGCGATTACTTTCCTCCGGCCGCAATCCGTCAGAGAATATTCCTCGTCTGATTTGCACTCAGCGACAAGAAAACGAACGATAAAGACGGGTGAGATTTGTCACCTAGTCGCGAACGTGGCACGTCGTTAGTCGGAGTGAATTTAATTGGAATCGTAGCCGTTACTCACCAATCGTCGAGTAGATATCTCAAACAAAAAGTCGTCAATTCCGATGTTTGAATATACCAAAAGATAGGTAATTTCACTGTCCACATTTTCCCGATGTAATGTACCTATCCATTTTTCAACCGTTTTTGCGTTATTCAACAATAATAGTGGTCTATACACGAAAAAATCACTTTTTTCAACTTTAAACGTTCTTTTCATCTATTTAATGCAAAAGAAACAAAGAATGAACCATATATTATTGATATACAAATCATCAACTATCATTATGCTGAATTTGAGCCAAATCTATTTCAAAAAATGTTTCGCGAAAAATCCAAGGGGTACCCCTGCGATTTTTTCCAACCGATCAGTTAACGATTTTTTACTCGTCTCTCAATACAGATAAAAATCTGAAATTTTCAGGAAAGTTGTGTCTTACCAAGATGTATTTTTGTGATTTTTTTTAATTTCTCGGAAAAATCTGCAAGTGGTCCAAAAAAATCGGTTTTTAAAAGCTCAAAAATTGGACTTTAACGGTGATTTTCGCGGTCAAAATAAATGCGAATCAATTGTTTTAATATGCAGGAGTCTTCATTTGAACGCTTTACATACGTACATAGCAAAAAATTTGGTGAAAAAAATTTAAACAGAGCCAGAGAAATTATTTTCTGTAAATCGAGTTCCGAACCGGCCGAGATTTCAAGCTCCGCTGGCATCGGTAAGGGTGAAAAATTAAATCTTTGTTTTAAAGCTATTCTTACAGGAAATTGAACGCTAAATCCGAATTTGACGTCAAATCGACGGAAATTTGACGGCAACTGTAATTTTTTACTAATTTCAGTACCGCATGTTTTCATGTTTTTTTAATACTTACAGTTCTGTTCATATTTGATTAATTAGTGATTCCTACAGGAAATTAGACGTAGAATTCGAATTTAAAGTGAAAACAATCAAATTCAAACAATTTTTGATATTTTTTGAATTTTTTTCGATTTTTATAGATTTGAAGTTTCAACTTCGGAATTTTTTATTTTCGATTGATATTCGGACTATTAAGCAGGGTTTTCAGGACTCGGTAATTGAAGTGACAGAATTATAAACTGCTGTAAAATAACAAAATCTTTGTGCGTGAGCGAAGAACAAAAACTTTCCGATATCAATAATATGCCCATCGATGATGAAAGTGCCATCTTTGTTTTTACCTTTTATTGACATCGAGTTTTCTGCCTTGATATTGATTTTATATTCGTACTTACCTCGATTTCGACAACGGTGTACAACCTCGATGATCCTGGAATCTTGCTCAGCAGCGGCCGACGAAATGTCAACTTATGTCAACGTATTCAAATGTCAGATTAGCGGTGGAGCCGTCTTTATTTTTCAATGGGCAGTTTGTTTCATATAGCAGTGAAATTTCCATTGTTAATTTTTGAATCCTCAAAACGGTTGAAATTTTCAATTTTCTATCCATTACCGAAGCTTTGGCCAGAAATAAGTAAATGAAGTGAAATTCTTTCTTTCGACTTAAATAATGTATTGTGATCTTTGGTCTGTTCGGGTGAATTATAAAAAAAGAGCAATATTTATATTCTTTCTGCAGGTTGAGGGGTTATTGACCATATGGCCCATTGGTCCTATAATGCCGTGAAGAAGCCCGAACGGGCGAAAGTACTCGGCGTAATAAAAAGAAAAAAAATGGAGAAGAGGTCGTCTCGTTACTCTCCCCCTCAACCTGCAGAAAGAAGGAATACGACCACCTGGAGAAGAAAAATATTTATATTAGTTATTTATTGTTGTATCAGTTTGTCGTTACTTTTCTCGACGAAGGCGTTGGTGAAATCTTATTTTTTCGGCGGCGAAAAGTATCTTGATATTGCGTCGAATAATGCCGTCACTCTGTCGACTGGAACCATAGGAACATGAGCGTTGGCTGAGGTTTCGATCGGTGCCTCTTCTCCGAGTGTGTCGGCGGCAAGGCAGCTGTGCAACATCGCCAGCAATGCAATGCCAAGCAGTAAATATTTCAAACTCGTAATCATGTTGGCTGAGGTGATACTCGCTCTATGCTCGCATCACATTTGAGTCAAGCTTTTATACAGTGGCTATACACGCGATAATTTAGCGCATTTCGCACCGCCCGATTCAATCTATTTTACAGCGGTTGTTAACGATTTTATTGTCGGCATTTAATGATCGATTTGACTGCCTTTTCGAGTTACGACCAACCAGATCATTCGGCGGCAGTTGTTATGAAAGGGATGTGGGCTTTTTTCTAATATGACGGTCGACGTGATATTTGGTCAAGTGAAAAAAAAAAAAAAATGGAAAAAACAATGCAGTGTCGTGATGAGTCACAGCGTGTGTTTCACAATCGTAGCGCGAACTTCGTAAACATTTTTTTCTGTCTGTCAGTCTGTTTGTTTTCTCTGAAATAATAATAATAATAATTTATAATTTAATGATAATAATAATAATTTATTATTATTATTGTTATTATTAATTATATTTATAATTAAAAATAAGAAAATACAATTTCCATTCGGCTCTGGCCAGTTCAGGCTTAGTTCCATTTTCTCTGCGACTTGCATATTTTGCATCATCCGGTTTTGATGAAATATTCAGAGATTATGCAAACGAGAATCGTCTCCTATCAATTTTACTACGATCGGATCAGCGGGCGATTCTGCAGAAGACGAGGGCGCATCACTCTTGACAGAATATTAAAATGCGTTCAGCGTCCGGTGTTTCCGCTTCATGAGCTCCATTTTCAAGTTTGATACCGGTGTTTACCGTTGATCATCGTCATTTTCTCCACACGAGACCGTCCATTGGTTCTTTTATAGAACAAAAAGGCGAAGTGAGCCGGATTTATCCGACCGATCCTTCGAGTTGAAAAGTCAGAAGTGAATTTATGATATGCGAGCTTTATGAACTTCCTTTTTCACCCAGTGCGATTCAAATGTTAATTAACTTGGAAGGCGAAGGATGAAATGAAAGCGATCTTCTTTTTTTCACCGTTTCTGGTCCCAGATGCCCGGGCGAGTAGCTGGGCTTGAAATACGCTGAAGAGGAGAGAGTAATTTTTTCTCCTTTCTGAATTATTTCATTCATTAGTTTCCTCCCTCTGTTTACAATTAGAATTGGAAAGACGTTTCGTTCAGTCGGTGCCTGCGAACGGGGCAGTTTTTATTCATTAGAAGACGACCGTTTCGGTTTTCTGACGACAGCTGTTGTTAGTCTTTGCTGAGATCATTATTTGGCAAAGAGTTGCTCATACTTGACTCGTATCAAGTAGCTAAATTGTCCCTGACAAGAGTTTGAAATTATTCATGTCGGTTTAAACTTGAAATTAATTCTAAGAATTAATTAATAATTAATTTAATCAATTCATAATTAATTTACTTAATAATTAATTTAATTAAATGAAGTATTAATTTACTTAATAATTAATTAAATTAAATGAAGTATTAATTTACTTAATAATTAATTAAATTAAATGAAGTATTAATTTACTTAATATTTAATTTAATTAACACTTCATTTAATTAACAATTATTTAATTAATAATTCATTTAGTTAATAATTATTTAATTAATAATTCATTTAATGAATAATTCGTTTAATTAATTAATTCGCTCTGAAAAAAAAACAACACAGAATTGCACCATAGGATTGCCTGTCACTTATTCTTTGCTCCTACTGTTTAGACCGATTATTTTTCGCGTTTGAACCCTGTCGTTATTTTTATTTCTCATTACTGGTATTTTTTTAAACATTTTTCTTTCACTCGCTCTAGGTTCGTTGGCTTAATATGTCAACTAGCTTAGAATTATTGGCCTAACTAGGTCAATCGGGCTCAACTTGTACTATAACCTAATTTTGTCTACTATAATCATTCAAACCGATTCATAATTATGAATTGAATGTGAGAGTTTTTAATAGAAATCCTCTTTTCCAGGAATGCCCAGAAGGGGTCGTCCAAGAAGATGCCTTCAGAGATATTTATACAAAGTTCTTCCCACACGGCAGTGAGTACATAAATTTATTTCAACAATTTTTATCGCTGTGCATTTTTCGCTTACTGATGAACTAAATTCCAGTTATTGACAACTTTTAGTGAATGTCTATACCGATGTAGAGCTAGTATAATTGAATTAGTTTGGTCCATTTTAATTTAACCGAAGACTGTGCTAGATTGAATTGGCTTATTTAATTATGAGATATTAATTTTTATATTCCAATTAAGATTAGAAATAGAATTAAAATTGTATTCGTTATTAGCCAGGAAATGATTTACTGTTGTTATCGGATAAAAATATGACATTATGGATTAAAAAAAAAAACATTTTTTTTCTCGATTCGGAAAAAGTTTTAGTAGGAATAGTAAAAAGGCAGGTTTTATTAACAACCGACTGCCTACCCGATTAACAACTTTATCGATTTTCGGTACGAAGATAACGAACAGCCGAAATCTGAGTTCTTTCGCCGATTCACGCATTCCATTTCATGCGCGAAAAACTCTCGCTCTCAGAATTCCGTTTAGTTTAAAATCCCATTTCACCAGTCGAAGCAGATAAACGAGAAGACGGGAACAATTGGCAATTTTCACTGGAATCCGGCGACATACGTCGTTCGAATAGGGATAGATTGGTTTAGTGGTTGGTGTTTGAAAGCGACTGGTAAAAGCTTCCGCTTCTAGCATTGACTGACACAGTGGCTCGCATTTTCCAAAGGTCGTCTCGCCCGCAGTCGGAAATGAATGAACATTAGACTGGAGTGTTCCATCGTGCTCTTCGCCAATGGAATTGACGGCGAACAATGCCATCTGTACGGTTGAAATACCAGTGAAGGTTGAATGAAAATATTTGCGAAGCTGGAAACGAATTTAGTTAAGAGTGCATTAGTTTTAGGCGTGAATTTATTTTCATCATTCCGCGTGGGAGATCAGAATGAGGCCAAATATTGCTAATCTTAGTTAAAACAGTACGCCGCTCAAAATTATATTTTTTCGCAGCCCAAATTGTTTTTTGAATGTTTTGGAACAGTATTGTTTACATTTTAATATAGTTTTCAGATGATTACGTTTTTAGATAATTATATTTTCAGTTCAATTATCATGCTATTTTCATCTGAAAAATGCTGTACGGTTTCAGCGTTATAAGTTGAATTTCAGCGTTATATGTTGAAAGAGAGAGTGATAAATTTGAGTGAAAACCGTGTTGTAATTATTCTCTCTCGATTGAATTGGCCGATGTGAAATTAAACGAAGCAATAGTAATAATCCTTATTAAACTAGGGACGATACTAAACCAACATGGAGAGCAAGAGGAGCTATAATGGTCGATCAAATGACAATATTTGGCCAGCGGAGGAAAGTGGTTCCTGTATGGCCAATATCCTCTTCCAGAAGAGGCACCTATATTATTAAAGGATCATAGCCCTCAACTTGGTCGCAAGGATAATGGAAATCTCTCAAGATTCCTCAATTGCTATGATATATAAAAACCGCGCCATAAGGAGGAGACTTATATTTTGCCTCGTCCGTAGATTATACTAAATACGTCGGGGAATTATTCCCGATTTGGTATTTGAGCCTCTTTAGGCTCATGATTTTCTCCGCGTTGTTGAAATTCTACAAAAGATTTTTTTCTCCTTGCTCGCCTGGCCTTGGCAACACTGTCCCCGCCTAAAATCTTAGTTTCGTTTATCCTGAGGAGGTTAAAGCAGTACTAGAAAGTAGAAACGTTTTTCTGATGAATAGCCAGGCGCTTGGTGTTCTCCTGAAATTCGCAGGTTTACGCGAAGTTCTAAAGTATTTCTAATATTTTTTATTATTATTAGGGGAGGTAGTTCAATTAATCAGGAAGTGGTCAGGTCAATAAGAGTCCTTAAAATGTGTAATTGGTGATTAAAGCTGTGAAGTTGGGACTTTTTTCTATGTACAAATGATTTTAAAGTCAGTTTAATTATTTTTTCAACTTTAATAAAAATAGTTTTCCTTATTCGAGAGATATTTTGGATAGAAAATATTTTGACTGATTTGAAAACATCAACTTTTTTTGCCTAGTTAAGGGTTAATCTCACTTTTACCGAGCAGATAGTATCCGTGGTTTCCTATTGTTGCTTCCATCACGAGCAGGGACGCTAACGAGGAACAATTTTAAAGTAATTAGATCCCCTCTTGTGGCACCTCTTGCTATCCCAACGGTTTTTCCTTAGGGAGCAATTCACCCGGTCTAGGACCTGTTCCACCTGGAGCTTTCTACAGAATGCGATAGTGCGCCATTCCTTTCAACAAAGCAGGAAACAGACGGTTTGGCTGTGCGTGCGATAATCAAAAGATGAAAAGTTGGAGAATCCATCAAAATGAATAGATATAAAGGAAAAAATGAAAACGATTTTGCAGCAGTTTAGTTGAAATACGTTTTGCTTGAATTAGATAAGATATCTTTCGATACCCTAAATTTGGTGAAAATTATCTTAAGGTTGATAATATTTTTATTTTTTCAAAATCGCGCTATTCGTCTAATTTCTACGAAATTACTCTAATCGATTATAAATTCTAATTATTATGGATTCATCCGTTACTTTAGTCCAATTTTTTTCAATACTAATCTCTATTTATGAGGATAGGTATACGATTGATTGAGAAACTGGCTGAAGGGATTTGGATGAAAAAAAGGGGGTTATTTAGAATTTCAGGCCACCGTCTGAAAAATCGTAGATTTCCATTTTCGCCCTTGAAAATGTTTGAAAAATAGAAATGTATGGGCGAAAACGTCTATTTGGCAAATCTCGGGTTGCATGTGAATTGCAAAGTTGTAGCCAGATAAGTTTCCTACATTTTTGTATTAAAAATCGATCGGTCGATTTTAAAAGCCGTTTTTCATCTCTAGTCAAATACACGTTTAGTGATTCGTCGTATTGAAATGAATCATTTTCCCATAATTTCGTCCCTTCAATTAGTTCTCTATTGTAGCAACGTTAATATTTTTCCAAGCTGAGATAAATGAGTGGTATTTTTTGCGATAAAAAATAGAGAAGTTCCAAAATGGTTTATTCGATTTTCGATTTCTATAGTCACTGACAATTAACTCTAATAGCTAATCAGTCAAATGTCCATCTGCTCATAGTAGATGACATGTTAATAGTACAGTAAATCAAAGAGTAATCAATTATAACGAAATATCATCAATATTGATGAATAGTAAGAACATTAGTGCCTTATAAAATTTTGACAGATATAAGATAAAATTATTGAACACTTTTCTGTTCATTTTACTTAATAACTAGTTCAACAGAATGACAAAAATTCAGCTTGTTTCAGATTTCGATGATAATTGGCCGGTTATTATAAATTCGCCTATTCTATGATAAATATGAGGAATAAAACAAAATTATCATTCAAGTTGAGCTGCTAATAAAAATTTGTTTCTAGCGTCAAAAAATTAAGAAACTTAATATTGTTTAATAAAATAATACGAAATAAAAACAGATTTAGACTAAAACAAAAATGCTAAAGTTCAGTAGATAGCAGCAACTTTGAGCTATTTCAGCTGAACCACCTATGCAAACGTAGGAGAATCAAAATGAAGAAACATTTTTTGATCAGATTTAGCGAATCCCTTGATCGTTCGATAAAATCATAACGTTCGATAATTTATTTAATAAACATTTTAAACCGGAATAATTTTCTTTAAAAAAATCACATTCTTAGGTTCAATGAATTTGAAAAATTAGATAAATTCAACGATGGTAAACAATCTGGACAATAATTAAAAAACCTGAACCAATAAAAAAACAATTTTTGATAACACTATAATACATCGGACTTTACCACAATTTCGTAACAAGGGATACGTAAAATCAGCCGAGTATTTAACTTGGTAATTTTAAAACAATATGAAGTCATAAAAATCTAGCAATACAAGAAGGTCCGTGGTCAATAAAAAAAAGCTTTTTGATCGCCTTAAAAATTCGAACGAATGATTCGATGAAAAGATTCGACATCAATAAAAAATAAAAGATCCACCACCATTAACAACAGAGGACTTAAATTTATTTACACTATAAATAATCTCTATAAAACGATCAAGTCTCAAATTGGCATAATTTCAATAGTTACATACAAGTGACGGAGAAACTTCGATCTTCATCGATGGAAGGGTAAAGAACTGAGAGCAAATGGAACTAGCCTAATTTGCGAGGATTTCAGGCGGTTTTCTTGATGAGCACCTACTTAATTAACACTTGATCTATGAAAATAGCGATCAGCATCGTTAACCTGTCTCAGAAAAATTTCAAAAAGAAAATAAGTGTGGGAAAAATGTAGCATCATTATCATTATCAAAAGCATAATTTGACATAAGTGACCCAATGTTTTTGCAATCCGTTGAAAACTGCAAAATAAATTTCATTATCTATTTTTAATAAAACAAACGCAATTGAAAAATATAGGATAAACCTAAAGTTGGTAATAATATTGAACGTAAGGTCTCACTAAATACAATTAGTGTCCTCTATTTTCATGGAAATCCACTTCAACCCCTAAAATAAGCTAGTTGTAAGATCACAGTTCGTCTGAGTTTAAATTTCAATAATCATTTAAGCGATTTATTAACAACAGAAAAATCACATTTCAAAAGGACACGAATTGAACAATTGGTTTCCAATTTTGTACGAATGAGAAAAAAGATATTACTTACATGAAAAAAAAGAACGAGTTAAGTTAAAATCAATTGACAATTTTGATGAGACAGGAATAAGCAATAGACTCATAACTTGACCTGTTGGATTGGAAATACAATTATAATAGCTGGAAATACACAAAAGTGTGCGCGTGAAAATTAGCTTAAAATGTATGGAAATATTAAAATGAGATCGAATGAGCGTGGAATACGTTCAAATGGCGCCAGCTAAAAATTACTATAAACGAGGCATATGTTGACTAAAACATAGTCAATACATGACAAAACATTTTTCGAATGCCTTAATCAAAGTATTCAGGTATCGATATGAAAAAATCGTGCTTCGAATTTCGGTAGGTGATTACCGAAATCCTGCACCGTTTCAAATGCAATAAAACATTCATCCACCGGAAATACCTAATTAAAGGATAGGAAAGAAATCGCAAATCCGTCTGATGTCAAACGCAAAGTCAGTCAGATATAGTATAACAACACGTCGATTCTTAGATCGATTTGTCGTTCGACCTAGAAGAAAGAAAAAAAACACCTAGTCGATTTTGACTAGCGATTCGATTTTCACTCGTTGGAGAAAACGTTCTGCAACTGGTTATCACATGTGTAAACATTCTAACGGTAAAAAAAGAAAAAAACTTTCAATTTTAACTGGTCGTCTACAGAAACTAATAAATAATTAAAATCGAAGCCAAAACTGTGAAAAATTCAACTTTTTTTTTAGCTAGTCATCAGAACAAATAGTTGCAACTATAATGAATAGAAACCTTGGCATAAATTATAAAAATTCAATAAAATATGAAATAAAATTCAATAAAATCAGCATATTGTTAAGTCGATTGGCATGACTTAAATTTCGTCAAGTACTCGACCGGCGAATATTTAAATTATAAAGCAATATGTCCGCAAAAATGGCGGCCCCAGCGTCAGTGGCGACTCTATACGGAATAATTGTAAACAAATAGTCGGTATTCCTTGGTCGCTAGGACGACGGAGTTTTTTTCCGTGACCGCCATGTCGTAGCATTGAGCGTGTTTCGCTTTGCTTTCAAACGCCGACAAAAATTGCCCTTGCTGTGTGAAGATTGTCAAATTGAAATTGTTATGGTTGTCGGCGACCAAGACATGTCCTGCTGAATCTATGGCAACGCCGATCGGGTAGTTCGTCATCCCTTCGCCGCCAATTTGTCGCAGAAAAACGCCATCGTAATTGAACACTTTGATGCAATGGCTGCGGTTGTCGCTGATGAAAATTTCCTCGCGGTTGTTCACGGCGACTCCGTTCGGAAATGCTAAATGTTTGGAGCAGCCGAATTTCTTGAGCACGTTGCCTTGGCGGTCGAAGATGAAAACTAGCATTACCTTGCATTCGACAAGAATAATGCGACCTTTGTTGTCGACTGTGATACCTCTCGGGTGGGATAGGATGTCTGTGCCGAATTTGCGAATGAACATTCCGTATTGGTTGTAGATTTGAATTTGGCACGTCGGGTAACGCTCGGTGACAATAATGTCGTTGTAAGTTTGGTCGACGGCGACGCGGTTCGGAAAACTGAAGCTTCCGTCGCCCTGTCCTGAGGCGCCGAATTTGAACTTGAACCGCCCTTCCAAATCGAACACTTGAATCCTGTGGTTTTGAGTATCGGCGACAATTATGTTGTCTTGTCCGTTAACAGCGACGCCGCTCGGTTCTCCGAATTGGCCATCGAGCGTGCCGAATTCGCCGAATTTACAATCGTAGCTCATCTTCTGCCGTCGGATTTGCCTGTGGCCTGAAGAAGGAACTGTCATCGGTAGAAGTTTGGACGTCGAAGACACGACAGGTTCACCCGATGATTTCGAATTCCCTCCACGGCTCCTATCGTTCGGTTGTTTGGTGAGCGTTTCCGTCATCCCGTATCGTTTCAATAGTTCGTTCGACTTTGGGTTGACTGGAGAATTGCTCAAAACGACTTCGGCAATCGTCGAAGATGAAACCGTTCCAGCGACGAGAGGTTCTCCTATAAATCGTGACACCGAATTCGACTCATGCGTCTCCACTTTGCTAGCAGATCCGGAGCGTATATAGCCGAAAGTATTCTTAACACCAACTTGTATCGCTTGGAAGTTCGAAACGAACTCTAGTATACAGCTGCTCTGCAGGTTCGCCACCAAATTGATCGATTTGAGCGACTCTAGTTTCGAATTGATGAGCTGTTCGACCATGATTCTTTCGGAGATACGGTCCCCTTGCGTCGAGATGCGCTGATAAAGTTGACAAGCTTGGTGTATCTCGTCGACCGTGCTCTGCGCCTTTTGTCGCATCATCTGGCTAGCGACAATCTTCTCCGAATAGACGCTGTTCAACTGCCGCAGCAATTCTTGCTTCCTGTCTTCCAACGTTGACAAGTAGAATTCAAAAGTTTCATGCGTTTCACGTACTGCTTTGTGATAATGGGCTAGAAGCCGATCTGGAGAAGCGTCCAATGAGTCGAGAGCTTTTTTATGAGAGATAGCTTTATGCTTCCATTCGTTGCTCGACCGAAACGCGTCATTTTCCGTGGACGAGTCATCATTGATTTCGTAGCATTCGTGAACGTCGCCGGCGTGATCAGCAAGGGCGCACTGCTTGCACACGTTCACATCGCAACTCTTGCAGCTGTAATTGGCGATTTCAGCGTCATGTTTGCTGCAGAGTTGGCTCTGGCTGTTCGAGGTTCCCAACTCCGTCAGCTCGACGACCTTGTGCCCGTCGAAGCAGTACATAAACTGATGCGCCATTTCGCAGTTTAAACAGAGGAATTTCTTGCAGTCGACGCAAGTCGCGACAGCTTTTGACGGCTCAGTGCACGAAGTGCATTCGTTCTGAATTTCGTTACCTTGGTTTTCCTCTATGGCTGCATCGTCGTCCGTACTTAACGCTTCGCTGTCTATCTCCGCAAGCAATCTTGATGTCAGTAAGTTTGTAAATTTGTCCTCGTTGTGGCAAGGCTCGCATTCGAGGCTGTTGATCGTTTTGCCGCCGCTGGATTCGTAGCAGCTCTGACAGAAATTGTGGAGGCACGGAAGTTCGTGGAGTATAGTCGCCGCGTTGTGACACAGGTTGCACTTACGTTTTTCATTGTTGCTGGAGCCTAGGCCGCTATCGCTGTAAACAGTCTTTCCTATGGAATCGATTCCTGCAGGAGAGCAGGTAGAAGTGGAAGTGCCGCTACTCCCAGATGAGAACGCTTGTGACGACTGGAAGTGAATGCTGCTGATTGAGTCAAGAGAAGGAAAGGATGTCATCGTGAAGAGTTCTTTGCACTCCTGCAACAAAATCCATCGTCGTTCGGTTGTTTTATTCATCGCTAGAGATAGAATTACATATTTATTTAAAGCATTGTAGGTCAGGAAAAAACATTGTTAAATTAACCGGGAGTTGTGAGGTGGAGATAAACCAGGCGACTCATTCTCTAATTCTTCATCAGCTGGCCGAGCACTTTCGCCCATTCGGGCATCCTTAGGGCGACGTGGAGCCATAGGGTCTGCGTCGCCCTGAGGATGCCTGAATGGGCGAAAGTGCTCGGCCAGGTGATGAGGAATTAGAGAATGAGTCGCCTGGTTTTTCTCCACCTCGCAACCCCCGGACATCAAGAAAGCGACGAGAAGGAAAAGAAGATTGTTTGATTATTTTCTGACGATTTTTATTCAATTTTTCAACATGCGATTATTCATACTCTCTTAACGGTGACAAATAGATTTGCGGTCGATGGAGAGAAAAATGTTTATTTATTTGAGGTAAATAATTTTAAAAATAATCAAGGCAAACGATTTTTTTAAATTAACTAGCGGTAATTAATAAGTAATTTAATGCCTCATGGTAAGTGAATTCAGAACGCTAATGCATTGAACAATATATTGAGGTGTAAAGAAATTGATTTTAAGGCAGTTTCATAAACAATTTGTGCGAAACATCATTCATTTCATCTACTGAGGGTTAAAAGGTATAAAATGAGCCTTTATTGAAGGATATATTACTGAATTAAAGTGGTGAACAATATTATAGCAACCGCATTACCTATCTATAATCACTTAAAATTTGTTTTTCCCCTTACCTGTGATAACAGATATTCCATTCGTTTCTGTTGAGGTTTCTGAAGCGAAATGTCGATGTTCGACGATTTAAAAAGACCCAATTTGACGCTGCTGTCGAAATCTTCCATCTGCAATAGAATCAGTCGAAAGAATACCTTACAGTATTGGCGAAAAAATTACAAGAGCTGAATTTTGAAGTGACGATAAGTGTGAATTATTTGGCCTATTTGGAAATAAGCCTAGAGATTATTAGGTTTCTATAAATAATAATATGACTGAAAATAAAACTATTTCTTCCCTTCAGTGGTCACATCTAGACTCGGATAATGTCGATGAAAAATGTGTACATATTCATGAGACAAGTTCAATTTGAGAACATGACTTAGAAATAGCCCTATGCGTTTTTATTCGTCTTGTATTGAACTGCATTGTAAGTTCACCGTTATTACTGAGACGCAAAACTAGGACGACCGAACGAGACCTGAAGAACCTCGAAAATACTGTTTTGACTGTTTCCCAGACAGAAACAGGTCGACTACCTGTAAACGTGCGGTGCTTTTGAGTCAATACGGTTGACTCGAACTCGCAGGTCCAAAGGATCACAAGGGCTAATCCACATTTCTCAAAATTAACGAACCCCTAGACGACCTAAATAGTCGGTTAAAATACTGCTTCAAGTATGAACGGCAAAAAAGGTTTTACCACTAAACCTTCTTCCTCATGTCACATTTCTTCAACTGCTGGAAAGTTTATGGAAAAAAATGGTCGCCTAGTCATTCTAACACTAAACATAATAATTACTAAAAATATTGACAAAATCATTTTCATTGCAGTCAAATTTTTTTCGAATACTTTTTTTTTTTATTTTTTTTTTTATTGAACGATATTAATAGTTTTTTAGGTTTATCCCAATAGTTTTAATTACTTCAAAAGCCCATCCAATTTATGATGTATATTTAAATTCAATTTTCAAATTTGTTTCTTATTTGGTACTAATCGAATAAGTAAATTTGATCAAGAGAATCGGATGTATCATCATCATTAAAAAAAATACTTCTTAAAACTTTTCATTTGATTAATATTGGAATTTTTTCATTTTTAGGAATTTTAATAAAACATTATTATTTTTTTTTTTTTGTGATTCTTTCAAATAATTTTCCCAACCCTTGTTAAAAGTTCGTTATTAAATAGTTGTCCACTGTCTAATTTTTTTTTTTAATTTTATTTATCCATATGTTTTCAAGTTCTTTTTTTGAAATAATTTTCCTAACGACTAATTTCAGTGTTCATTAATTTTGAATAACCGTTTCTTTTGAATAAACAACTCATAAATTTTAGTTTTTATAAAAATTTCTTCTTTTTTTTAAGCTCAATATACAACTAATCAATTTTAAACACACCTTAAAATTTAGTCAAATAATTCAGGAAAATTAAATGTGACATAACATATTAAGGATTAAACTGTCAATCTTGAGAAATACTAATTTGAAATCAACTTTCTAACAGATAATAAGCCGTACAGTTTGGATAGAGTTATTGTGAGCAGAATGGTCAAAACCGAATGACAACCCAATTGAGAGAGATTGTCAAACGTTTAAAACAGTTTACTAATTTTGAAAATCCGGATGGGATCTAAAGCCGTTGGCAATCGAACGGGAGAGGAAAATCGTATCATACAGAACGTGTTCTTTTTGACTGATTCCAATCAAGAATCGGTTTGGGATTCGGAAGTTCACACGACCTAACTGTATTCATGATAGAGTATGTCTCGGTATGTATCTGTTGACTTTGCCCTTTCCAACTCTTTCCTTTTTTTTAATATTCCCAATATTTTCGAACCGCGAATTAAATTAATTTAAAAAATCGTATAAAATGATTTACGTACGTTGAAATTCGGCGCGTCAAAAACGTCACAATTACAAGGAATAAGAGTTTCGAATTATTTACTTCACTTTCACTAATCGACGATCAATCAACGTGCTATAAGAATCAATATGAGAAAATTTGAGCGAATTTTTTATATTGGTTTGCATAACATACTCACGACTGGCGCTTCTTTAATATCCTCGGATCGGACGCGATAGTTGGGAGATAAATGTAAATTTCACACTGGTATGACTTAGGATATGACAAGACTAGAGCTATTGCCGGCACGTGACGAAGCTATCGATGGTCGAACTAGTTGGCGAATGTTGGACTGACGAGACCTTTTCCTAGTCTTAGCCCTCAGGCACCCTTGGGCAAGGTAGGGGCATAAGCATAATCGATTCACTGCCGTTGACAATCGATAGACTTATCATCTCTTGGCCAACTCCGAAATCACTGCCTTTTTGGTTTATTATTCAATAATAAACCATTTTAATCTCCTAAGAAAAATATTGCCTAACCCGCCCTCGAAATTTGATGTCATACGTTTTAAGGCATGTTTAATCCAATAATAAAAAAATCTGACCGTCCGGCGTACGATGTCAACGCTTTTCTGACGAAACTGTAATAGCTAAATTCTTGAAATTCTCACCAAAAATAAATATTGGTCTGACAATGGCTTAATTCTTTAGCCAAATCGCTACCTCGATTTTAAGGATATTTTTGAGGGGTTTCGAGGGGAAGAAAATTCGTATTTTCCAACGTTTTCTAGATAAAGGTGTATCTGGTGTCAATTTCTATAGAGTTTTGGGCGCTGAATCGAATGAGACAATGGTCGACATCTTCATTGGTTCTCGAGTTATCGCAGCTTTTGTGTAAAATTTGGGCGATTTTCACAAATTGGGCATGAGGGTACTACTCGAGAGTTCTTGGAGCTTTAAAAATCGTTCTATACTCGATGGAATGCTCGACAAATACTCTCTTCAATTATAGCGTTGGCGAAAAATTTAGCTTTTAATTCGAAAATTAAGAAAAATAAAAATGGTTAAAACTACAATAGTTGCTACGATTTTTCCCTCATTGTTACCAATCTGCTTTTCGATGGGAACGTTCACAAATGTTCGGAATAATTACTATTCACAAATGGATAGTCTTAACTCATGATTGAAGCGAAGAAATAGTAAACCACTGTGCAATTTTTTGCAACCGTTTTTTGTAAAATCAACCATAATTTATTGTAGTTGCAGTTGTTTAAAAAAATTAGTTTTCATTTTTATATGCCTAGTTATTGTATGATAATATTCATAGTTTTAAATTCATAAATCAATAAAACCGCTTGAAAAAACGTGTGCTTCTTTCCGTATCTTGCATATATTTCTGATTTTTACGTTACATTTATTTTTTCACTTTATTGGACATTTGTAGGATTTTTTCTCACTGTCTATTTATTCATTTGTAATTTTCCTACCGTTATTCTTTCAAGTTTTTCTCTCTTCATGAAGTTCTTAATTTATTTTAATTGATTCGGTGTTTCCTATCGATTCGTTTGCCCAAAATCGTTTTGCGGAGGGGAACCAACTGAAAATATTGGGTAGGGGAAAGTAGCATCTGCAAAAGCGAACTAGATCCGATAATAGCGAAGATAGCAGGGCTTCGAAGGTCAACGCACGTTCAGATTTGCAGCGACTTGAAGAATGAGAACTCATTAGTGACAGATAACGAGATTCAGATAATTCTCCGGGTGGGCACTGTTACATCGGACTATGACTAAGTCAGGTTCTTTCAAAGATAACAGTATCTTTTATTATCAATTTTTAATACTTGTAAATCTGGAAAGAGATTGCCTATTGGGGAATTTTGAGGGGCTCAGTCGACGATGAATTTAATGTATATATTCTAAACGAATAATATAATTTTTTGTACGATGCGTTGTATATTTAAAAATTCTGCTGTATACTCGATCAAAAATTCTGGTACGGCATATATTACGCTGTTCGGAAAAGTGAAAATACCCTGAACTTGGCGTAACTCGCAACTCGTGTCCCGGGGTTCATCTAAAATTCAGATCCGCCACTGACAAATTGGAGCGATCGAGGTTTCCTTCGGCCAACTCAAAACCAACGTCTTGTTTTCTCGCCGAGCGTAAAAATTTCAACTTGAAACCGTGCCAAGAAGATTGCTGCTGAGCTGAGTTGCTACTTGCCATACCTTTCAGCTTGTAGTTCCACCCACGAACCTCGAGGGCAAATTCGCGAAGCTATTGTTGTGCGGCTCGGGTTGAATTATTCAAAGGCCTCCCCTGGGTTCTAAATCACACTGCGAACTTATCTATCGTCCAGTAGGATGAACGACAAATTACGAATACAAACGAATTCCAGCGTTAGAATGTAGAGTTATTTAATTTTCTGATAGTTATCATTGCAAGTTCTCTATGTTATGAAAATCATAGGCGCCTGCAAATTCATTTTTCGAACTATTAGCAATAAAATGTATTTTTCATTCTACACATCTTTTCCTCTTTGGCTTAGTCTGTGTGATTCGAGCCGAATACCGAAGGGTTGAATTGGGTTCGTATTTAGTTTCAAACAAGCCTACGGATTCTTAAGACCCGATTTCTCACCTGCCTCGACCTCGGATGGATCGAGTTTGAATAATTTTTCCCTGCCTTGCTAAGATCTTTATCAAATGGATTACTTCGATTCGTGACAATTTTTCAAGTTGTTAATTCGACTTTAGGTACATCGGTCAGTTCGAACTGATTTTATGAGGCAACTATTCCCTTATATTATTGAAAACTAGGCTCGGTATTTTTTGTGATTCTCGGTGCTTGAGGCCATTTACATTAGGTCGAATGCCTTTGCTCTTTTGTCTACTAATTTGCGGCTCCTTAGAGGGCTCTTTAAGCCTGGGCGGCAATTAAAAAACTAGACGCCGCTAGAAAATGGCTTTGAGGAGAGGCCCTTTACCACGCCGAGCTAATTTCCCGTGAGAAATCACTTTATACTAGCAACCACAAATGTCAATGGCACCCCTCTTCTTTGGCTAGGCTGCCAATCGCGTTCCTCTTCTGTTAGAAATTATAAAACAAAGGGGACAGAGCAATTTAAGGGAAGATAGTTTTTCTTTTTTTGTCGCTGACATATAAATCCAGGCCTCCATTATACAGTAAAAAGCGAAGTTAGCTTGGATCTAAAGTCATTTCAGGTTTTTATGTGGACGGTCTCTAAGTTTATTCTAGTGGTTGTTAAAATATGAATTTATCTCCTAATGGACGGCGTTCCATTTTAAACGTGTATTACAAAATACCGACTTGCAAAAAATTACCGTGTTCTGCATTTAACGATTTTTCCCAATTTTCCGATTCCTTCGATGATAGGTTTGAGCGTATAAAATTAAGAAAATTCCCTAGACAACTTTAAAATGTATTGTTCAACGTGTGAGGTTTATGCGAACGTCGAATAAGCAGGAATATTTTACACCATAGCTTCCGTTTTGAAAATAGGTCATTTCCCCCGGTCTTTATTCGACGATATCAGAGCGTAAAAAAGGGCTCCAAAAAGAAAATCTCGCGTTAACTGCCGTTTCGCGTAAGGTCAACGCAGTTACTCCGAACACTTACTAGCACACTCAGGTGCTCCGAAATGTCACCTGGGGTAAGTTGAAAATGTCAAAAGTGGTTAATGTCTTTTCCCTAACTTTCATAGGTGCTTCAATCTCAACTCGATCCAGCTTATATACGGTCTTCGCAAATTATTCGTCGAGTTACTTTCCACTTCCTTGCGTTTTACGATTTGCCTTGCAAAGTTAAATTATGCTCTAAAGATCCCGCAAACCAGAGTATATCTCAAGCAGGTATCAACGTCACACTTCCCACTGGAGATGGTCTACAGATGTCTCACAGAGATGTCTCAAAGACGTCTCACTAGAGATGAATGAAGACGTCTCACTGTGGATGTCTCGGGTACGTTTCTCTGGGGACTCATTTCTTCGGAGATATCCCCAAGATGTCTTACTGAAGATCTTTCTAAGATTGATTGACGATAAATTTTATTATACAATCTGTACATAAATAGGACCTTATGGTCCTCTTCCTTCACATACAGAAATTAACTTGAAAACTTCTATAAACATTCGTCAGGCAAAAAAAATGTTTTTTTTTAAATAGTTGAAAATGAAATAACGAAAATTTAAATAAATATATATTTACTGAAAATAACGTTAAAAAAAAGAAAAGCTATTGATGCAGTTCGGTTCATTAACACAAGAGTAGGAAAAACAAAATATAATGGTACACGTATCGAATTTTAACAGGTTGCAATTTCATGAGGTTCATCCGTGCACGACGTCCACAGACGTCTCAATGGAGATGATCGTTCCAAAGACTTCACTGGAGATGTCTCAAAGACGTCTTATAAGAAATATTTTGAAAAATTCTTAAATAAGGCGTCAGAAAGACGTCTCTCTGGAGGTCATTCCATATTTTACGGAAGCTCTTGGTGTTTCGCTTTTTAGTCGTCAGTTTTTCCCGTTTATGAGACAATTGAGACAATGTATTTATGAGACAATGTATTTTTTAGTGGAAATTCCTTTTTGAGATCAGGCGAAAGTAATTGATCGGAAAATTGAAATGCAACGATAATAGCGACTACCAGGAAGTGAAGAAGGAATGCTAAGAACTTTTGGAATTGCTTTGAGAAACGATGCCAGTCCGGATTAACGGCCTTGCGACGAAAACAAACTATCTATTGCATCACATAAATTCTTTCCAACCCCATTCCCTTCGTAACGTTCGAGGGCCTTAATAGTCCGAGCTCTTCATAAATTGCTCCAGGCAATGTTGCAATGTTTTATTGACGCTACAGCGACGATCTAATTTTGTGAAAATACTTCCATAAAAATGCTTCATTTTGAAAAAGTTGATTTTTTGAAATTATGGGTTTGTCTCAGAGGTTTTGTTATAATGTTTGACTGGCTTACAGGTATGGGCACGAGAATAATCGTTTGAAACTATTAAAGAGCAATTTAGAAATAACAACCTTCAAAAACGAATGAAAAAAACTGGTTGAATTCGATGCAGATCTGTCGTATTAATGCATACTGTTATAATACTTTCAGAAAATGAAGAAATCAAATTTACACCAAGGGTAGGTAAAAAAAACTTGTTAAAATAAAAAAAAATCGTCCAAGAAAGGTCTTTCAATTCAAAACGAAATCACATTATGAATGATAAAACTGGTTAAATTCGAATAATTTCTTTGCTGGAACGAATGCAAGGATGACAGAATCAAAATCATTTCCGTATTTTTATTACCCTATGGTTGCAATGCGACGATGGGCTCGAGGCATGGGCAAATAACTATAAGCTCCGCCAAAACGATCGAGTTTCTGCTAGCAATAGATATAGGGTTGGTAATCGTTGAAAAATTACATAATTTGCATTTTTCATCCTTTGGCGACGCAGTGTTTGCGAAGGTTCGTATCAACCCTGGCAGGCACGTTCATGAACCTGAGGAATAATTTTACGTAAATTTATGCGATGAATGAAATATTTTCGTTGTGGAAAATTGCACGATACAACATGTGAAAAAGATGTGCTTTTTCGATCTTAACATCGTTCCAATAACTTTGTGTTCGTCGGATTGCGATTGGTACTGCAGAAATTGATTGCTCGCAAGTTTCTTACTTCGGATAGATGTATCGCGGTCCGTCGGTTTTCACGTTGAACGCTTCCTGTTTAACATAGAACAATTTCACTCTGTTGATGTATCGCCTTGATAGAAAAGCAGTTTCAAGGCGGGACTCGGCTCGGAGCCTTTCATTTAATTCTCGTTTGGCGACGTGCCACGCTTTTCCGTAGTAATTTTGCAACAGTAATCCCATATCGTAAGGCTCCTGAAACCAAAAAGCGGAA
Source organism: Tupiocoris notatus (assembly GCA_037159825.1). Classification (NCBI taxonomy): domain Eukaryota; kingdom Metazoa; phylum Arthropoda; class Insecta; order Hemiptera; family Miridae; genus Tupiocoris; species Tupiocoris notatus. The sequence continues at coordinate 125,460 of JASJUZ010000692.1, read as the reverse complement.
CTGATTATGTTGCCGTCCGCCTGTTTTTCTATGAGCATTTAGGCTTCGTTATTTTTCAATGAACAAGGAGAAACATAATCCTGCTGTCGCGCTCTTCTTTGTTTTAAGAGAAAAAATATTTACTCGTGAGAAAAAACATTTCTATTAGACCAATGTTTCATTTGAAGTTCAATTGTTTCTTCGTTTACCTCCCTTTCCCTTTTACATGGTAAACATTGCATAGATCACACATTACTTCCATCATTGAGTTGGTAACAGGTATAACCAATTATAAAATCAAGAAACTCATACAAAAGCAACTGCGTTAGTAAAATCGTCTGCCATTCACGCGCCCAGAAATCATTTCACGACCTGTTTAAGGTGAATGTTTGAATTCAAATTTATTGGCTTTTGAGGACTGTGAAGATTTCTGGATACAAAAAATAAGCGAACAGCTCGGATGTACATTGTATGACCCCATTGACAAAAATTAGTCGTCATTCCATCGCCCTCCCAAACTCTAAGACCTTGAGCATTCAAATATATTGATTTTCCGGCCTGTTAAAATCAAAATACGCACTAGTGAAATAGTAAAAATGCTCTTAAGGTGGAAGTACGGCTGTGAGCTAATAGATTCTTTCTTTTTTTTTATTCGAGCGTCATCTGCTCTTCATTAAAACATTTTAAGACCTCAAACTTAAAAAAATAATGACAAATATAAAGAAATTATATAAATAGAAAATAATAATAATAAATAGAAAATATAAAGAATTTCGAACGCTTAATAAAACTCGAAAGTACTGAGTTTTATCCTAGACCCGGAAACGGCTAATTTGGCACATTCCCAGGAAGAATATTTGCTGAAAATTTAATTGAGTTTCGTTCATTTTTTACGTCGATGAATAATCAATTTTTGTCACTTTTTTTTATTACAGACACATTTGTACAGAAAGTGTTCCTGAATACAGGGCTGTGAAACAGTACAGTGTGTTTGCGATTTAACTAGTCTCTTCGTTCATTTCCTGCTATAGTTGGCGTTTCGAAAAACGTAGTTTCTTGCTTATCTTTCCTTTCGAATTCTACAGTTTGAGGTATGAGTTTCCTTTCTAAATTTAATAGTTTCCTCTCTGGTTCCATTTCGAATTCAAACTGTTCTTTTTTCGTTAGAAATAGTTCATTCTAGCAGTTCATTTTTCACTTTTAGTTCTCTGCGCCGTTTCCATTGCGAAACCAGTTTTCTTTATAGTTTTCCTTTTTTTCTGCTTCCGATCCTCCATTTTATCGTCGTTATTTCCGTTGAATTTTCCCTTCGCTGGTTTTTCCGGGCCATTTCGGTTCGAACTAGTTTCTTCATCTATTTAGCTAGCTATATAATTTGTTTTCTTGGGTAAATATTCAATGGTTCTCCAAAACATAACAATTGCAGATCATAAGCAACGTATCTAATCGTTAAATCGCATCGAGGTTGATAATCTTAATTAAAAATTCACCTAGTAATATTATGAAAATACTTTTCAAGTCTCCGCTTACTTTCGATTCGAACGAAATCGGTTTTTCATATGTGTAGTCCGACGATTGTATCTGATCGAGAATTCTGCAAGGTTGCGATCTCTCCCAAAAAACCCTGCGCTGTGGTGGCCGCATCGAAATTGCGTTATCCAACCAGAAGCTGCCGTTTCATGAGCAGGGCTGAAGCTTTGAAACGATCTCACCGCATTAGTTACAGTTGAGAATGTATTTAGTCCAATAGCAATAACTATGGAATTGTATCCACGAGAGTTTGCATCCCCTGATCGGTTATGCTTAAGCACAATGAAGATTTGAATCGAAAAATAACTAGGTAGTTTTAAAAAAAAATTAAAGCATATCATTTGATCGAACTGTTCAAATCTATAGAGAATTCGTTATATTAAATTCCATTTCACCAGTCTCGTACAGTGCCGATATTCGAATTCGGCGAGTAGATTATTAATCGCGTTACTGAGGACCGTGTTATGCAATAGTCGATAGGTTGACAAGACCTATTGAAACAAATATAGAGCAACCGAGGTTGAATGATGGCTGCTTGTTCTATTGTACAAGCGGCCATCATTCAGGGATACAGTGATGCTGATACGACTAGAGGATACAGTTGTACCAATACTAGAAACGAATGAAGGGTCGTCCGATGGAGATGCGCCCTCCGATGACCGAGCCGGATCAGAGTTGGTTGATTGATTGCCTTCCGCTAGGATACGTGTCATATTCCAGAGTCAGAAGCGTTATTCAACGATATCTTTCATGTTGATCGAGCGAGTCATTCATCAATGATTTTCCTATGCAAATGGACCATCCAGATGAAAGAGTCAAGATCGAAATAAACTGTTTCGCTTGCTGGTTATTACAAATCGGCACGAGCCGTTTCAATTTTTACTTCCACGTACTTAGTAAAATTGAAGTATTGTGATCGCGCCAGAAGTCGAATTCGGAACGGAGGTGAATTTGGAAGAAATTTTTTACTATTCTATAGTACATTATTACTAATCAGAAAATTTTTCTGAAGAAGTGTCTGTGGTCAAAAAATGACATCATATCTCCGTGAAAAAATTAATGAAACTCCATAATTAATTCCGTAATTTTGGAAAATTGGCCGTATCCAGATTTTGGATAACACAAAGTACTTCCGAGATATAGGCGTTCGAAGATTTTCTATTATAATTTTTACAGACTATAAAAGTATGTATTTTTCTACGTTTGAGGCCTTAAAATGTTCATTAAGGCGAGCAAATGACGGTTGATTCGTTCAATATTGGGTCACACACCGTACCTCCACGATCTGCGCTTTTTTTTTTGCGATTTCGCTTGTGCGTATTTTCTATTTTGATTTTTACAGGCCGCAGAAACCAATATATTTGAACGTTCAAGGTCTTGACATGTTCGGGGCGGCGATTGAACGAAGTCCGATTTTTATCACGTGGTCACATACAGTACTTCCGCGTTGTACGTATATTGACTACATTTTCATTTTTTCAGATTGCAAAAATGATTATATTTAAACGCAGGGGGACTTGGATTCTTATAATGTCAGCTGAATGACGTTTGAATTTTATTATTGGTTCACACTCCGTACTTCCTCGTAATTCGTATTTTCAGTTATTTTATTTGTGCACTTTGTATATTTGGGTCTCATTGCTTTAAAAATTATTCTATTTCACAGAACTTGTTTTGTGTCAATTGGATCACACACCGTACTTCCGCGTTATGCGGTTTATTGTCTGTTCCGATTTTTACAGGCCTCGAAAAAATCAATATCTTTGACGCTGGAGTTCATAAAAATTATCCCGTTTTACGAAACATGGCATTATTAACCTATTTCGTATTTCAATTTTTGTGTTCTCCGAGCTAGTTTTTCAATAACAGTTGTGAAGTAATATAACGTTTTGCCCTTGTTTTACCATTGCTTCTTGATTTTATTATTGGCTATTACTGTTACCGACGCAATCATGGAAGTACTGTGTGATATTTGGCACTTGGAATTCGAATTCTTCGTCTAATTTCCTGTAAGAATGAGTAATAAAATATTATTGAACAGTACTGCATTTGCAACGAATTTTCAAAGTTGATAAACGTGTAGTACTAAAACTGGGAAAAACTGTTAGTTGTCGTCAAATTTCCGTCGTTTTGACGTCAAATTCGGATTCAGCGTTAAATTTCCTATAAAAATAGCTTCCAAAATTGCTTAAAAACTCAATTATAATTTTCCACCCTTGCCGATGCTTGAAATCTCGGCCGGTTCGGAACTCGGTTTACAGAAAATAATTTCTGTGGCGCTGTTTAACCTTTTTTCACCAAATTTTTTGCAATGTATGTGTGTAAGGCATTCAAATGAAGACTCCTGCATAATAAAACAATTGATTCACATGAATTTTGACCCCGAAAAGCACGGTTAAAGGTCAATTTTTGAGCTTTTAAAAACTGATTTTTTTGGACCAGTTGCAGATTTTTCCGAGGAATAAAAAAAATCACAAAAATACATCTTGGTAAGACACAACTTTCCTGAAAATTTCAGATTTTTATCTGTATTGAGAGAGGAGTAAAAAATCGTTAACTGAGCGGTTGGAAAAAATCGCAGGGGTACCCCTTGGATTTTTCGCGAAAATTTTTTGATATCGATTTAGCTCAAATTCAGCATAATGATAGTTGATGATGTGTATATCAATAATATATGGTTCATTATTCGTTTCTTTTGCACCAAATGTATGAAAAAAATGTTGAAAGTTGAAAAATGGGATTTTGTCGTGTACATTCCACTAATATTGTTGAGTATCGCAGAAACGGTTGAAAAATGAAATTTGATAAGTAACAGGTTATAAATAAAAACTGGGTGTTATAAATAACTGTTCAATCGAAAGAATCCAATTAAAGTGGAAATTGAAAATATCAGAGAAAACATATTAAGGAACTCTAAATTTTTCCTTACGATGAAGGAAAGAAACGACGTTCGAAATACAAACTTCGAAACGGTTAAAGAAACGTTTGAATTCAATACTTGAAATACGCAAATTGACCACAGTCGGAAAATAGCTCAGTGACGAATCAGTAAGATGAATTAACTCGTTTTACTGTACCAGAAATAGGTTACGCAACTTACATTGTGGAAATTGATGTTTTAAAGAGCAATAATCGTATACTTTGCATGCGATCAAATTTTTTTTTCTCGAAAAAATGCCTCATTTTGGTTTTTTCATTATGCTTCAAGCAAGAATGGCATTAAATCGACGAAGTTGCCCTCCAATTGGGAATCGCCGTTGTTTTGTGCCATCTTGCTTTTAAACTTTGCTGGCCCGAGTTGGTTCAAGTTTTATTGGCCGCAAAACGTCTATTGGATCCGCTTGTCCTTCGCGTGTCGACTAATAAAGCGATTTCTCGACAGTTGTACGACTTTTCTCTGCGGACTTGGGGTATACTGGTAGAATGGGAAAAGCGGGACTCTTACAAGGCTATGGGGGTAAGCTTAGGGTCTGACTGAAGTCTCAGGGTTCCTGTAGGCGCCTGGCACGAAGCCAGAACGTCTAGTCTAGTAACACAGACATAGTAGCGAATGCTTATCAAACCTCCCGCCCCTGCTATAGCATTCAGTAAAGTCAGTTCAGGCCGTCAGCCGAGCTACCAGTCATTTCCTTGAATGTAATTCAACTAAGTTTTACTGCATTGCAATCAATGCCGTTCAATCGATGCCCTTTCTAACGCCGCCTCTCGGCCTACTGCGAGATTTCATCAGTCGGACGGGCCATGAAGAGAAATACGGCCGAGTAATATTGGCTAGGCAGATAGACGAATATAATTTAGCTCAGATTCAATTCAAAAAGTGGATTCAGGATGATTTTACGCCGACTTCTACCGTACTTGCCTAGAAAACATTTCACGACCTTAAATATTCGAATTTACTGACTTTTGAGGACTGAAAATTTCTAAATACAAAAAAATAAGCGAATAGCTCAGATATAAAGTGTGTGACCGTAGTGAGAAAATTCAGTTGTCATTCAATCGCCCTCCCAAACATTTTAAGACCTTAAGCGTTCAAATATATTGCTTTTCCAGCCAGTAAAAATCTAAATGCGCCCAAGTGAAAAGCAAAAATGCTCGTAAGGTGGAAGTACGGCTGTCAGCCAATAAATGAAAAAAAAAATCGAGCGTCACCTGATCGTGATTACAAGCATTTTAAGATCTCTAACTTTTAAAAATAAAGACACGGAAATTCAAAATAGAAAAAACATTGAACGGTTAAAACTCGAAAGTACTGAGTGCTATCCTAAACCCGGAAACGGCTAATTTGGCACATTCCCAGGAAGAACCTTTGCTGAAAATGTCATTGAGTATCATTTTTCACGGAGATCGTCAAATTTCTTTTTCGAAATGTCAAATTTTTCGTTTTCGTCGTCAAATTTCCGTCGTTTTGACGTCAAATTCGGATTCAGCGTTAAATTTCCTATAAAAATAGCTTCCAAAATTGCTTAAAAACTCAATTATAATTTTCCACCCTTGCCGATGCTTGAAATCTCGGCCGGTTCGGAACTCGGTTTACAGAAAATAATTTCTGTGGCGCTGTTTAACTTTTTTTCACCAAATTTTTTGCAATGTATGTGTGTAAGGCATTCAAATGAAGACTCCTGCATAATAAAACAATTGATTCACATGAATTTTGACCCCGAAAAGCACGGTTAAAGGTCAATTTTTGAGCTTTTAAAAACTGATTTTTTTGGACCACTTGCAGATTTTTCCGAAAATTGAAAAAAATCACAAAAATACATCTTGGTAAGACACAACTTCCCTGAAAATTTCAGATTTTTATCTGTATTGAGAGAGGAGTAAAAAATCGTTAACTGATCGGTTGGAAAAAATCGCAGGGGTACCCCTTGGATTTTTCGTTGAAAATTTTTTGATATCGATTTAGCTCAAATTCAGCATAATGATAGTTGATGATGTGTATATCAATAATATATGGTTCATTATTCGTTTCTTTTGCACCAAATTGATGAAAAAAATGTTGAAAGTTGAAAAATGGGATTTTGTCGTGTATAGTCTACTAATATTGTTGAGTATCGCAGAAACGGTTGAAAATGGATAGGTACATTACATGAGGAAAATGCGGACAGTTAAATTACCTATCGTTAGGTATATTCAAACATCTGAATTGACGATTTTTCGTTTAAGTTCTCCACTGTGCAATATACAAATCTGGGAAAACATGAAAATTGGTATGTCTACTTCAGCTAGAAGAATCTTCACGGTTAAAAAGTCAGTTTGTTATTGCTAAATTATTGGAATGTAACGCAGGTGTATAATAATGGAGCCACTCTGCTTTTGGGAGTGGTTTTTCTTTTGGAAAGAACCAATCCACGTTTTTATAGCTTTGGCGGAAATTTCTTGGACTGCTCTACAAAAACATTCCTCAAAAGTTTCTTGCTCTAGATCGAGAGGATCCTTCTCTTCTTTTCCTAAGGCAGCATCTTCCTTTTTTGCTTATTCTAAAGCACTTCACGCATCAGTCTTCTTCTCGAAACCACCGAATCAACTGAGAAAATCCCCATTCAACGTTTAGAGCTCTTTTGGAGACATTAGTCAGTTCTGGAGCTGGCGGTAGAACGGCTTCGCTAAGAGCTTCCAGGGCGTTAGGAACAAGAGACGAATTGAGTTGAAACTACTTCAGAAACTAGTGTTGGAACTTAAATCTGTTACTCCCGCAAGGAACAAACTAAGAAACCGATTGAATTCGAAAAGAGGAGCCCTTAAAAAGGGACTTGTTAGTGCTTTCGCTGATTTCGGTTTTGTCAATGACACCAAGATTTATTTTCTTTCAGTTGAAATTTCTCGAAACGAAATTCGAAATTCTATTTCTTGAAAATTTGAAACGAACACGATAGTTTTATTGTTAATTGTAAATTATTAAACAATGACGAATCTACAACTCTTTCGAAGGCCGATTTACCTGTTTTCTTTTGTATTCGAACGACATTAGTTTCGTACCAATTATTTTACCAGAAGTTAGCGTTATCTCGTAGTAAGTCAGAATTATACTAGCTCATAGATTTTTCGCTTTTTGTAGTACCGCAGGAATAGACTAGATTAGATGGTTTTTGTTTCAGATGCCACATTATACGCACATTACGTGTTCAAAGCGTTCGACGTCAACTGCAACGGAGCCATCAGTTTCAGAGTCAGTAGTTGCGATTTTAACTATTTCATTCTAGAATAGAAATTTAGCTTATTTACTGCATGTTTTTCATTCGACTTTGACTATGATTTGATTTCGAGTTTAGTTTCTTGAGGTGATATATTCAATATTATGTTTTTTGTTTATTATTCAATAATAAACCGCAGTTATCGCTCTTGAAAAAATTGTTTCTAACCCCTAAAAATTAATGTTTTACGTAAGGCATGTAGAATTCGAATACCCAACTAAAAAAATTCTTTCCGTCCGCGGTACGCCGTCCGCCGTCAATACTTTTCTGACAAAAATATAATATATCTGAATTCTCGAAATTGTCACCGAAAATCATTTTGGGTTCGACAATGCGTCAATTCTGTAGCCGAACCGCTACCTCAATTTTAAGGGTGATTTTAGAGGGATTAAGGGGATTATTATTTTGAAAGGTTTTTGAAACGTAAAAGTGTTCGATATCAATTCATATAAATTTTTCGACTCTGGATCGAATGGAAACGTAACGGAATTGATAGCTTTGATGGTTCTCGAGTAATCGCAGTTTGTATGTGAAATGTTCAAGATTTTGAAATATTCGGCAAGATTTGTGAAGCTATGAAAATCGTTCTATGCTCGTTGGAAAGCTAGTCAAACATCTCTTTAATTGTATCGTTAGGCAATTAATTTTAATTTATACGAAGCAATTGGGGGGAATTTACAATAGTTGCCAAGGGCTTTGTTCTTAGTTATCAATATGTTTCTAGGTGGAAACGTTCATGTTCAAGATTTGATTACTGGATGGTTTTTCCGAACCATGATGGAAGCAAAGGAATAATAAATCAGTCTACAATAATTTGCAGCGTTTTAGAATGCATATATTTAGTATGCATAATACGATTGAAGGTGAATTGCTGGCGGGTACAAAAATGCACAAAGCGGACGTATTTAGGGATAGCAGGTTTTGGATCATTTTATTTATTTTTTGATTGGTATCGCCCTACTAATTAATGTATAATTATTTGCGTTAATTATTCACTGGACGCTGTAGCACTGCTACGCTTTTAGCCTATTCGAGGGAACGTGGTAGACATAATATTTTCTCCCTCTTCAGAAAGGCTTTTCCGAACAATTTCTCAGTAAAACAAGGTTGAGAGCGTAACCCATAAAGACAACGTCGTAATATTTCGCCCCTCAATAACCGACACATGTAAAGTTGGGAAAAATGTTTTTAAAACTCAGCGAAAAACCAGTAAAAAATACAAAGGGAAAAGCCTTCGAAACTTTTTTACGACCCAGTCGTGCTCTGTGGTGTTTTACTGCGGCAGTAAATCCTCTTTTCCAAATAACTCCACTGTCCTCGCAATAACTGGTTCTGAAGTAAAAAAAAGATCCGGTTACAAAGGTTTCTCTTTGGCAAAGGATCGGAAAAACCTGTGTCACGCTCTCTTCTATAGCAGTAAATAGTGAACTGTGATTGCGGATTTGTCGAAAATTTTGAAACGTATAACGGCTTTCTGTTTTCATGCGCTGATGGAATACAGTTGAAAACTGCGACGAAAGAAAAATATTTTCTCCTGTTTCCCCAATCACTCGTATTCTGGGAGGTTGTGCAGTTTTATATCTATGTATATGGATTTTTCATTTTGTGACTTCTGTTAGAATCTATGGCTACAGGGGAGCGCTTTGTCCAATAGAAAAACCCCAAAGGTGCCAGACACTTCGGTCACAAATCAAACTCCTCATCCTCCTTAGCGCTCGCCCTTTTCCCATTTCAACGGATTCGGTGAAATACTGCCTTGTACAAAGGCGCCTCTAGCGATCTGTCTCTCGATTTTCATTCAACTTTCGAGTAAGCACGCTTTCAAAGCCGACTTCGTCTTTGGGTTTTCAATTTCAACAGCGACTCTTCGATCGCCTTGAAGGTGGGCGATTTTTCTTGCCATTTTCCCCTTTCTTGAATCATTTGCACCCTGGTGAAAAGCGAAAGGACATTCTCTATTGAGGTGCTGCGATTTATTTTGTGTTTCGCTTGGCTCAGTGTTGCCAAATTTACAGATTTTTTCGACTATTTCGAAGAAATCACTGGTTTTTTTTTTTTTTTTTTTTTTTTTTTTAGAAATTCTCCCAATACAGTCCACTCCTATTAATTCACCCATACACTGACAGTGCTGCCGGATCGCATATTATTTCATCCTTTTTCCCTTTATTCCTGATGTTCATTTCAAAATTTTTGAACTCGCTGCTTTCTATTCATGTGTGTGTAACCTCCATTTTCGCCCAACTTATAACATACTTTATCCGAGTCACTGTTTTTTCGTTCTTTCACTTTCATGTCGGTATCAGCTTTTGTATTACCCTGTTAAATTGTACCTCTAATAAAACGCGTGGCTAAACTTTTATAAACAGAAAATGAGCTCGGTGCAAAGCCATAAATTTTCGCAAATTTTCATATATTGAACTATTAATTTCTCGTCTGCCAATTTTCAAAAAGTCTGCAAAATGTTAGCGTAAAACTATCAAAAGTTTTTTCCTGTCAACAGAAAAGCGGTCGTTTTGATCTGGCAACATTGGCTTGGACCACGGCTCACTTGACATACGAAATTCGCAATTCATCGAATTAACAATTTTACATAATTTATTATTTAACAAAATTACTATAATTTTCGAACATTCAGTCAGAATGGGACACTGCTGAAAAAATTGGGAAATGTGTGCTTTTTACTGACTCGCAAAGCTTCGACGTCAAAAACTTAGCACATTCATTAGGTCTTCTCCTATAAAACTGATTGGAAAAAAACTCAAAAAAATTTCCTAAGCTGATAACCGCAGAACCGGAGGCCTTAGACTATAAGTAAAGTGTATAAGTTAAGTAGCACTTTTTTTCGATCTGTGATCGATCGTTCCACCTACCGCCTGGATTTCACCTTCGAAGAGCGTTACGAATCGGTTTTATTGACTTGTAGAAAAGAGCCGGTGAAAAATGAATGTTGATGTATTGAACTGAAACAAGAAACTGCAATGGAGGTCGGTTCATTATTGAGGCGACGTAGACTAGTTCGCGTACGGCTTGAAATATTTCCCATCCATCTTTCTCGAATACTATGACACCTACGTGGAAACACACTGACATTCGAATATAGGCTTTGCTCGGGCGAAAAGTTTTCCCATTTCAACTTCTCATGCCTCTCTCCAAGGGCAGGTTTCGCCTTCTGCCACGTGACTTTTTCCTCCGCTTTGCATACTTTTTCCTTAGGCGCATCAAATGTCCGCAACAAGAACGTTCACGAAAGTGCGCATTTTCTGCTATAAAATGCGCGGAACGAGGTGCAATCAATAAGTGTGAAGGTGTCGATTCTTATATTCCATGTTTTCTACAGTAACTGGAATTATTGTGATCGTCCTGGAAATGTTTAGGTCCAGTTTTGGTTTATTATTCGATAATAAACCATTGTAATCGCCCAAGAAAAAAATTTTTCTAACCCCCCTCAAAATTTGATGTTTTATGTTTCACGGCATGTAGAATCCGAATATCCAATAGAAAAAATTCTGTCCGTCCGCCGTACGCCGTCCGCCGTCCGCCGTTAGCAGTTTTCCGGCCAAACTGTAAGAGCTAAAAATTTGAAATTTTCAGCAAAAATCATAAATTCATATTTTCCAAGGTTTTTCAGAAAAATGTGTACGCGGTATCAAATTATATAGATTTTTGGACGCTGAATCGAATGAGACCATCGCCGGGTCGATAGCTTTATTGGTTCTCGAGTTATCGCAGCTTTTGTGCCGAATTTGGGAGATTTTTAGAAATTTGACATGAGGGTATAACTCGAGAGTTCTTGGAGCTATAAAAATCGTTCTATACTCATTGGAATGTTCGTCAAACACTCTCCAGCTGTATCGTTAGCCAATAAGTTTAGCTTTTAATTAGGAACTTAAGAAAAATAAAAATGATTAAAACTACAATAGTTGCTACGGAGTTTTCCCCTACAGTTACCATCTGTTTTTCGGTGGGAATGTTCACAAATGATCGGAATATTTAAAATGACAAATGGATAGTCTTCTTAAATCAATATTGAAGCGAAATAATAATAAACCACTGTACAATCATTTGCACCTTTTTTTTTTTTATTATCTTCTCTCGAAAATGTTTCCAGTTTTAGAATAACCAAATATTTCCCGTTATTTCGCAGGACCTGTTAGTTACGTTATCGACGCTCCTTCGGGGTTCGATATACGAAAAACTACGTTGGGCTTTCAAACTGTACGACATTAACGGTGACGGTTGCATCACGCGATCCGAACTTGGTGAAATTGTCGTCGCCGTACATGAGCTCATGGGCAAGCGGACCAATCACGTGAGTCTTATTTTTATTTTGATAACGTTATTTGCGAATATTTTATTATTATTTTATAGCAAAGAAATATTGCGAGCGGCAATCTCTTCTTTTTCTATATTACTCCAAGTTAAAGTGACTTTTTAATGTAGATTGATCATGGGATTGTACGCGAATAGAATAATATTTTGTCTTTTACCAGAGAAATTATTAATATTCCTTACTGCGTAGAATTAGCGATAATTATTTGTATCCCTCGAATTTTCATGTAAGATTCGATCCATTCCAAAATATTTTCAACTATCCCTCGATCAATCTATCATCGATGATTTTCAGATTACCTTGTAAATTTGAATGTTTTGGCACTTTTTTAAATCGAATCCTCGGCTAAACCGAAAACAGTTCTACGTTACGCTCATCAACGTTTAAATTCGCGCAATCCCGATTAATTTATATCTTGTTTCGCACAAGTGAAACCGCGTGATTGCCCTTTACTGTAAAGCTCATATAACGTACCTATGGCGTGCTGTGAACGGAGCTTCAATCAATGGGAGAACAAAAGGGCTGATCGCAAGGGGAGGCAAGGCCCACGTATTGTTGAGCTTCCTGCGGATTCAGGGCTCCTCGCACCGGTGTTTGATACACTGATGTATATAGCTAACGACCTTGTGTAGTCCTACAGCTTCACTTACACGTTCACTAGATCGATCTTGAAGGACCAAGCAATGAGCAACAGACAGAATCGTCTCCAAAACATTTTCCACCATTGCCAAAAAATATAGTTTGTCTAATATTTCAGCTAGGACCGGAAAATGTCGACTATTTTTATTATAACCGTATAAAATTGATATGTGGTGTGCATAGATCACACAGTACTTCCATGTTTGAGTCGTTTACAGGTATAACCAATCATAAAATCAAGAAACAAGAAAAATGGCCGCACTGTTAGTAAACTATAACTGTTATTTAAAAACTAGCCTGGGTACCCAAAAATAAAACAACGCATGAATCATCCCGTAAACATTCTTTATACAAAAACAGGTAGCAGGTATAAACAAATTATAAAATCAAGAAACACGTTCAAAAGCCGCAATGCTAGTACACTGAGACTGTTACGGAGAAATTAGTCATAAGTCACAAAAATAGAAAAGCGAAATTAATAATGAGGAAGTGCAGTTTTTGAACCCAACGATACAAGCCAAGTTTTGTAAAATTAGATTATTTTTACTGTAAGGACACCAAACGCAACATTATTCACACGTTGTGATAAACATTAAAACACCTCGAACTTTCGAATATATTGATTTTTGCAACCAGTAGAACTACATACCTATGAAAAAAGCTCATCACATGTAAGCGAGCCAAAGATAAGATAAAATGTCATCATATACAAACGGACAGACAGATACACAGACAGTTGTCCAGAAAGTGTTTCTGAGTATAGTGCTTTGAAAATTTATTCCATAATCCCCTCGATTCGACTTTTCGGACGATCACAATACTTATATTACTATGTAAACATGGAAGTAAAAATCATTCGAAATTCGATTCGTACAATGAGCGTAAAGTAGAATTTCCATCCCAGCACCACGCCTTATTTAAATAGATTGTATTAACCCGAAGCGACTCATGTGATTGTGATTGCACATCAGCGAACAGAGTAATTTAATTCGTTTCGTTGATAACTTTATTGTGCGTTCTGTGTGTGGTTCAACGATTTGATACGACGATGAATGTTAGGAAATGAGCAGGTGCGTGTTGTGACAATAAAACACGATCATTAAATTATTTTCACATTCGAAAGCCTAACGCTCTCAACGTTTTGTATTTCAATCACTCTCTTCATCAATATCGTTCATTATGATGATGTTTCAACAAATTATCCAAACATGGCGTCAATTTTTAGGAGAAACTATTTTACTTTACTTTTTTTTTTAATTATGTTGAATTTTCAGCTGACATTTTTTTAAATTTGAATTCGATTTGTGTAATTATGCGGTCAAGCCTGGCAAAGTGAGTTCGATTAATTTAAATGTGTTCGGCTTTCCGGTTCGTGTGATGGGTTTGCGTCGAAATACGAATGGAAATTTCATGTTGGTTTCGTTGGTTCGATTTCAACCTGATAATAAAACACATCTTTTTCAAGTTTTCAAGTATCTAATTTGCTCCGATCGGCGACGCTGGGGCAGTTTTTATAAGTCAATGATATATTGGTAAAAGAAAAATAATCGTTTTAGCAATCTAGAGCAACTGATTATCGAAGATACTGTTTACCAACAGTTTTAAAAAAATGAATGCTAAGTATTCAGCCTTAAAATTGAAAAATTTACTGCTACTCTGTAGATTCCAGCGTTTGAAAACCTAATCATAATGAAATCTTCACATCGACGTGAACTCATCGAACGAATTGCTACAGCTTTCAAGTTCAGCTTATCTGTCGCAGGAGTCAAGTACTATAACTGCAATAATATTTGACTATGCTTTGCTGAAAATTTATCAAGCATTGATTGCCTTGTTGAAGGGCTATTCAATGAAATTAGCTCAAGCCATACTAAATGTCAATAGCCACGTCACATTTCGAATGTGCGCTGTTTGTAAAATATGTTCCATTTCACACCTCGTATTCGTTCAATGTCATTCGCTATCGATGTCACACATAAGTTACACATTTGAGCTTCGAAAAACACATCCTTGCTATACGTTGTCTTTGAAATTTCAGGGCCAAGTACTGGGAAAACAATACCAGGTCAGCTCGACTGAAACTAAAAGAAACATGTTGCTACATGTTTGTTCGTTTCCCGCTCGAGGGTCACAGCCCAATTTTTCGAAATAAAATACCTATACACGTTTGTCTTAGCAACCAATAAAACCGAAAACCAAAATCCCTTTGGATGATTGTATTGCGTGATGTTATCTGAGGAGAGAAAGAACGCCGGAATGGAAAATGAAATCACAAACTGCTCAAAACACATTTAGGCTGTTATTGAAATTTAATTCCGCACTGCTTTTGGTTTATTATTTAGTAATAAACCTTTGTAATCGCAAAGAGCTTTGTAATTTAAAATCACCTTCTAACCGCAACTTTGCAATGTAAATAAAAATACCCTCCTTCAAAATTTGATGTTTCAAGTTTCAAGGCATGTAGCATCTGAATATCCAATTTAAAAATCCGAATATCCTATTTAAAAAAATCCTGTTCGCCATACGCCGTCAACACTTTTTTGAAAAAAAAAACTATAGGACTTATACATACTGCTAATGTTCTCTAATAATTAATAATGCCCTGACAATGGCTCAATTCTTTAACCAAATCGTAATCTCAATTTAAGGATGGAAGTGAGGAAAATACATACTTTCCAGTGTTTTCGAAAGATGAGCGTGTTTGATATCAATTTCTATAGATTTTTCGACGCTGAATCGAATGAGACCATAGCAAAGTCGATAGCTTTAATGGTTCTCGAGCTATCGCTGCTTTTATGTGGAATTTTCGAGATGTTGAGAAATTTGGCAAGATTTTCATCATTTTTTGAGCCATATAAATCGATCTATCCCTGTTATAATACTCTTCAAACACTCTCTCAAGCTGTATCGTTAAGCGATAAAATCGACTTTTAATTAAGAAAAATAAAAATATTTAAAATTACGATTTTCACCGAGGACTTAGCTTTTATAAATTAATATGTTGTTAAATAGATACATTCACAAACGGTCAGTATATTTACTATTTCAAGCGGATGGTACTCTTTGATCGTAATTGAAGCTTGGGAATAATAAACCGCTGTACAGTCGTTTGCAGCATTTTTTCCTCTATCAACACCTTCACTTCCAGCGTTCTTTTCTCCGACGTGCTAGTGTCTGTCTGTCACGAACAAACACTGACGTGAGATTGTGCTTGTGCAATTTGAGACACCTCCCGTTTGTATCGCCATATGATGTAAATCCTAAAGAAATCTGGCAATGTGAGTGATTTTCTGTGTCGCTTCTGTTTAATATGTACACCCACACGTGCACTTTCCTTTCCTACGACGAGGCTGAACCGCTGTACTTCTTAGCATTCCGCTGGCATGAAAGAGGCTTTTGTGTTGCATTGTGTTTTCTCCTTGATAATGAATAACGATTAATAAAAAAAAAAAAAAATTATATATAAAAAAATGGCTGGATTTTTATTTTCTACGTATTTATATTATATCTGATGCTTCATGACAAAGGAACCGTCTTTTCAGCGGCTACAAACCTAGCTATATTAAAAGGATCTTGAACATCTGAAGAAACCTGACTACACTTTCGAAATTATAAAATACATATCACGAAATACACGAACGCCTGAGTAAATGAAAAATGCAGGGTCAGAAAATACGGGGTTAGCTAATGTATGGAAAATACAGCTTATTCGCCTCGAATTTTCATGGACGCCGTTGCGTGTGAGCGATGGTTTCAACGTTAATTTTGCGTTCACTGTTGAGTTGAAGGGCAACACCTTGCAAAGCCCTAAGTACTGCTCAATCACTGGATCGTTTTCATGCTATCTACGAATTTGCAAATCCTTTAATGCAGCAAAAACCAAGGGAAAAATGCAGCAAAAACCAAGGGAACCAAAGGTAATACTATGTGATCGGACTTGCGTATTCATCAATTCAAGAATATATTTTTCATAATTCATCTCCTTGAAGGCTTTTTACACGTACAAGCGGGAAAATGATTTTTTTAAACGTATTCTATGATTCGAACGCACCCCAAGGAACTAGTTTTTAGTAGCGAGTAAGAGTTTGCATTATTATCTCTATTATCTAGAGGAAGTGGCGCTGAACTGTTCATCAATCAACTTCCCAAGTTCGCGTGCTCGCTCGTTTCGTGGAGATCGGCCATCAACGGAAATCCTCGAGGGCTATCTTTTCAAGCGAATTTCTTTTTTATTTGAGAGCTCATTGATTATGGAAATTATTGCTTCAAGGCCAAACAATGTTAGCTTTAGTACGGACTGGTCCCACGAAAACAATTCTTCTAGGTAGAATTTATTTATCAATTTGCTATTTACTTTTTTTTTTTTTTTTTTTTTTTTGAGCCGATCGACTTTTGCCGACAACTACAATGCTTTCATACTGCAATAATTCACCTATTTGTTCAATAGTAGCTCCTGATTTTCCCTTCTATAATCCGTTAGAAGTGTAGCCTCCGATAAGAATAATAGTTGATTCATTGTTCGTTATTTCACATCGCGCATTGTTACTTTTGTCGTTTTGCTATTCCCGCCAGCGATTTTCCTTCCTTTCGCGAAAAATAATTTCCCATTGCAACACTGCCCTTTTCCCATCCTCTCGATCGATTCGACCCCGCAATTTCTCCTCCCGTCAATATCATTGTTATCTACAACAATGGGCTTTGCGTTGGAAGAAACTGTCAAAGGAAGACCGCCGTCTAAATGATTGGCTTTTCCCGAATCGACTGTATACCTTTGAAAGAAAGTATAGAAAACCCTCAGGGCCACGCTCCGATTTTGAAAATTACTTAATCGCTCCCACGTTGTTAAGGAATATTTTCTAGGTGCGAAAATTTGCAACAACACGTTATCAGGTACAGCCGATCAAAAATATTTTGATTGTGTTTCTTTCGAAGAAAAATCTCAACTGAAGAATCGTTAAACCCGTTTCTATTTTCGGAAAATGTTTTCAACTTACTCGTGTTCAAATTTATGCTCTGCTGCTCATGGAAAATGGAAAAAGAGCCGGTCTTGACTAGAAAATCACTGTAAATTTCGCGTGACAGTTTTATCGCAGTAACAAGGTTTTTCGTTCTCGTTTTCTTCGGGTGAACTTTTGATTCGAGTTTCCTCCTTTGGGTTTATTCCCTTCGTTTCCTCAAGTTCCGTTTCTCTGTTTTTCATCTTTCATAGATATCGCTTCGTTCGCCTGTTTTTATGTGAAAGAAGATTTTTCCTCTGTAATTTTTTTTCTATAGATCGCTCTATTGTCTTCTTAATTGGAAAACATCGTACTTTCAATGCTGCTATTTTTCTGAAACCAGTAGAAGTAGTGGAACGAAAATATGGCGAATGAAATGAGTGGTAAGAGTGAAATTTGAGAGCTAATTAAAAACATTGCAAATTATTGTACAGTGGTTCATTATTCCTTCGCCTTGCGTATGTGTTAGTAACTATTCCGAACATTTGTGAACGTTTTCACCTAACAACAGATTGGTAACTATAAGGGGACCTCCATGGCAACTGTGATAATTTTAATATTTTTTTCTTAATTATGTCATTAAAAGTTAAATCATTCGCCTAACGATACAGCTTAAGAGAGTGTTAGACGACCATTCCAATGAGTATAAAACGTTTTTAATCGCTCTAGAAAGGCTAGATTTATGCCGTCTTGTCAAATAATTTCTCAAAATCTCAGATTGGCTCACAAAAACTGCGATAAATCGAGATCAATTAAAGCTATCGACTCCGCGATGGTCTCATTCGTTTCAGCGTCCAAAAATCCATAGAAATCCATACCAAACTCACATTTGTTCAGAAAACCGTGAAAATGCAAATTCCCCCCCCCTTAAAGCCCCCAAAAATACCCGTAAAATAGCGATCTGGCTAAAGATTTAGCCATTGTCAGGCCGTGATTGATTTTTGGTGAAAATTTGAGTTATTTAGCTTCTATAGTTTCGTTAGAAAAGTGTTGGCGGCGGACGGACAGAAATATTTTTATTCGATTTTCGGATTATTCTTACGTACCTTGAAACGTGAAAGATCAAATTTTGAGGTTTATCGTGAGATAAAACAGTTTATTATTGAACTATTAACCAAAATGAAGGACTGCAAAAGGAGGTCACAACAGGAGAAGAGATTGTAATTTTACGCGTTATTTACCCCCATCATTGTACTACAGGCTCCTTCTGTGTATTAAGTAAATACTTGCTTAAAGAAGTTTTTCGGTTTCGGGATAAATGCACGTTTTCCCTACCATTAAATGATAAGACTGGATTGAGGTAGAAGAAGCGAAAATATTCGTCCCGATGTTTCAACTGACCTACTTCAGTCAGTAGAAGCGTTCACTGCTTTAGTTTCTCTGATAGCAAACTGCAATCTCTTGGATTAGCTTCCTGGCTCGGAGGTGGCCCGGTTTTTCTACCTACGAACCAATGAACTCCCTCATTACTCGGAGAAATTCTAGTCTCTTGAGACTTTTTAGTTGACACGGTTGCTATTCCTATTTTCCACCAGCGCGAGTATTTCGAAAACCATGATCCATACAGACAGAAACCCTTACATTTCTGCAGGCAATTTGATTATCTCCTTATTTTTTCAAGTGCTTTTCAATTCCTCATGTTTACTTTTAAAATTGGGAAGTGTGAAAAGTAATTAGGTTTTTTGAAATGGTTTGAATTGGGAAGTATACCTATATGAAAGTGAAAAATAATTTGGTTTTATGATTTTTTATTATTTTTTTTTTTATTATTTTTTTTTTTTTTGCGGACTGAGGGTTTTTAGCAAAGTAGGGAGGACTTGCAAAATATTTTGCACAATATTACATTTTTTTCTCCATGCAGTTCCACTTTTCAAATTTGAACCTTGTTATTTCAAATAATTTTCACAGTGGTTAGTGCTTTTTGAGCCATGTTGCGTTGTATCATCGCTGATTTATTGTATACAGAAGTGTTAAATGATGAAGAAGACGCAAATCTTTGGAGGCTATGATGATTGCGGGAGCAAGTCCACTTAGAAGGATTTTGCAACTTCTGTTCCCAAAATGGTTGGGATATTTTGTGATGAAAATCATAACTTATAGTCATATGGAGGCAAAGGTTATTACTGTATAATAAACCAAAAAGATTCACATAAATATTGAGCTGAAAAAATTATGAACATTTTTCAACGTTGTGTTCTAAATATACGGAGAATTTATTACTTATCCTACGCAAACTGAGTAGCTATTATCGTGATCGTTAGATAAACCATAGCTTTTCCAATGATCCACTTCCTCGGCTCAAGCGGCGATGTTCAAAGTTCATTCCATAGCAGACGTCCAGCAAAAGATAAGACACGGACGGGAGGAAGTTTGAGATGGTCGTTGCGAGGATATAAAATAAGCTCAGGCCCTAGCTCGCAATCCAGTCACGCCAGCAATTTTCCACCTCGCCGTTCCTCACCCAAGGCGAAACTTTAGCCGACACCGTCGTTAACGAACCTCTCGACACAGATGAGTGTGGAGAAAGTGAGGAAACAGGTTCCCTCTTTTTGAAGAACTGTTCTCATTTTTAATGAGATTTTTCTCCTTTGCTGAGAATATTTCGGTTTATTATTTATTAATATACCTTCATAATCGCTGAAGAAAAACAACTTCCAACCCCTTAGAGCTAAGTGAGGAGTTTATAGCATATCGATGAAATTTTCAATACGAAAAAAACCAAAAACCAAAAAAAAACCCTTTGTTGAAATTTCTAACAATCGAGGATTTTACAATGGAATATAATTAACACTTATTTATGGAGGTAGGAGAGGCTTATTTTTCTCGTTAGGTTCACACACCGTACTTCCGGGAAATGCGCTTTTTCCGTAATTTTTCGCCAATTTTTCTATTTTTGGGATATTCTGTCCCGGAAGATAGTTAATTCTTCACAGACCCATCAATTTTCAAGTGACGAGCGTCCATTTGATTTTCTTGGAATTTGAACTGAGAAAAAATAATCCTACTATTGGACTAGAATAACGAGCTCTCATAATATGGTGTGCTTTTACTTCAGCACAACGACTTCAATTGAGTCCATCGTCGGAGTAGCCCCTCACTCGCTTGTTAAACATAAACTCACGTCACGACTATCGACATCAAAATCTTATACGCAGTCTTGAACGAAGTCTTGATTATATTGAACTATTGAACGTCTTGATTGCATGACAGATAGTATTAGCATGTGTGAACCAATTGTTTATCGAATTATATTTCATACAAAACTCTCCGTTAACCAGGTCAGTAATTAGTGTATTTAATATTAGCGATGGATATATAACTCGGAATTTTTCTCACATCGTATTCCCCAAAATTCTTCCAAGGCAAGATTGGTTGATTTGTTAGCTGTCTTGCATCTTTGCATTTTCTCTTTTTCTGATGCTTTTGTAACTATATTAAAATAAGCTGCGGTTCTGCCTCATCCTTTGTTCCTCGATTAGTGCATCGTATATTGCAATGTGTTGTCTGTGCCGCTGTATTGAAAATTCCCTTAGCCGTAAAATTCTATCCGATGGATTTTTAAATTAAATTTCATTCCACCTGCTGTTCGCAGATTAGATGAACAGCTTAAACTCGGTATAAGTCGCTCGTCGATGAAAGTGAGCAAGAGAAAATGCGATTTTCTAGACGGAGGAACTTGTTGATGTTGCTTTTGCATAATGTATTACCTTCCAGACTGCCGAAGTACTTTATTAGGTGGTTTCACTCACCTATGAAAGGAAATATAGGGCACAGTTACCTCCGTGCTGACTGATGTTGTTATGCAAGAATGCTAGTTAAAATCAGTATAAAATACGGCATCATTGGTCACAAACTAGTTCTAGTCCGTGATTCGGCCGATAGATTGCCTCTGTCGTAGCCCAAGAATGGCCTTCTCTTGTGTGTGACCTTTTAATTGACTTATATCTTGTTGAATAGTAATTTAATAAATTTTTACAAATAAAAATCGACGTTAGTAAAATTACCAATTTTAGATGAAAAGAAAAAATTCTGTCGTAAGAACTGTCATGTTTTGTTGGTAAACTAATTCAAATATTTCGAGATAAAAAAAAATGTCTACCATCTTGTCCAGAATACCAGAAACGTCTCGTTCTTCGTGGAAAACTTTGTGCAATGTGTGGAGAGTTTAATGTGTACCTATTTTCTCATGTTAGGCGATGCTGCAAGCCGAAGACGAAAGGAAGTGCCGAGAGCAAGTGGATATTGTATTCAGAAAGTTGGACATCAACCAAGATGGCGTCATCACCTTAGAAGAGTTCATCGAGTCGTGCCTCAAGGTAATTTGAAGGATAGTTGGCTTGAAATTGCCAGAATCGCTCAATTTGCCTAGCTTTTAAAATTATCAACAGACAACTTCGATATTCATACTTTATTTAATAGCAACCTTCGTCCTTCGAATGCATGCAGTTGTACGCGATGCACAAATCGCTATGTTCACCTGCTAAACTATCAAACGTTCAAGGTTGCTCTAACGTTTGGACGGTTTTTCTCTTCTAAACCTCTAGCGTCGCAAGGCGGTCGCCATCGGGCGCAATTGAAGGTAAAATTGGATTTTGAACGACCGATCTTTTTTTTAGTCCTACACAAAAAGAGGGGCCGCAGATTTTTCAATGCATGGATCCACCTGTCGATATAAATTTATGACTGTTGATTTGAAGTTTTTGGGACCGTTTCCGAAACCGGTTTCGCGTGACTTTGGTCGGCTTGCGCTTGTTGCTTTTTGCCGGCGGCGCTTTGTCACACGGACAGGGCGAAGTTTGTCCGCACGAAGAACACGTCGGCTTTGGAGGACATCTTGATGAGCATGTAACGGTCGGCAACGGCTGTTCAGTAAATTCATACGGCGGGCATTTGCTCCAACAGAAAGTACTGCAAGCGGAAGTCGTCGGGCAGGTTGTGGTACGACAAGTTGTAGTGCGACAGGCCTTTGTCGTTGGACACGTTGTGGAACAAGTCGTCTTGCAAGGCTTAGTCGTCGTGCACAGCGGTGCCTCCATTGTGCAGCCATCAAGTTCGTTCGCCTGTTTGCGCCTTGCTCGTTGACGGCCAGGAAGACGATTTCTGTAACAATTTTATTACAAAAATGCCTGTAAAACTACCGTATGATGATGCCTGCAATAAATAAATTGCCTTATTCGGCCTTAAAATCTCCGTGCTTGACTTTGAATGGTATGAAAAACAATCTTGCTCTCAAGTGGGCTTTTACTTACGTTTGGTCAATTCTAGTTTGTGGAGCTTTGTGCATTTTTGACTTGATCGCATTCCTTTTCTCTTTCTGACCAGTCGCTGTCTGGTCCAGTGGCTCTTTAGC
Organism: Tupiocoris notatus; assembly: GCA_037159825.1. Classification (NCBI taxonomy): domain Eukaryota; kingdom Metazoa; phylum Arthropoda; class Insecta; order Hemiptera; family Miridae; genus Tupiocoris; species Tupiocoris notatus. The sequence goes on along the minus strand of JASJUZ010000692.1, from coordinate 102,444 downwards.
CTTGCTGCCGCTTTCGATTTCCAATCCTTTCGCTTCAGTGAAATCCATGTCGACATTGCTGCTCGACTGTTTTCCCACGTTTGCCTTGTACAGTTTTTGAGGTGTAACCTGCTGAATGAGATTTTTGCATAAGTTTGTTTTGGGCAATCAATGATTTAAGGTGGTTGAAAGCCGGCTTCCGGGGGTGAATCAGTTCTCCCCCAAGATCACGGAGCTGGTGTGGACACTAATTAAAAAGAGGGGCTACGAAAACGCCCCAGTTTGGGGAGACGATATCTCTGGCCTAAGGACTTGGGGATCCGACCTCTTTCAGATGTAGTATAGCAGTTCACAACAAGAAGCCCCCTGATCCTAAACAGGGACTATGACTTTTTGGCTTTCCCAGGCCTCTGGCATGCCCAAGCGTACAGCGGATACAATAGATCCACCAGGAGGTTGCAGTGTCCACGAACGATTATGAAATCATAAAGTGGGAGAGTTACTCATGAGCAGGATACCCGCCATCATTCATTCTTGTTCAGTTGTTCGTTCAGGTTTTGGTCTAATAAAAAGAAAAGTGGTTGAGAATCGCACAATTGATGCTGATTAAAACTTGCTATGCTTCGCAGTGTCCCATAGTCTTAGTAACACGTCACTTACAACTGCAAAATGCCTCCAGGCTGTTGTCTGATGTCGTTGCAGTACCCAAATATATTGCAGTCACTCTCCAAAGGATTTTACCCTCGCCCTGACTATCTGCAGCCTATTATGGACTAGCTGAACATTCAAATCTCTTTCCTCACGTTCCTAGTTAATTCTATGATCTGAAAATGGAACCCGATGCTTACCTTCTGCGCCAAAAAGCCGTAGCAACTTTTTGGCAATGAATCCACCTTGCGGTTCGCTGCCTCTTCTTCCCGCGCTGCGGTGCTGTCTAGAATTTCTTTTTTGTCCGATTTGCTTCTCCAGGATTTGAAGATGAAACGTTTCTTCTTGGCTTTATTGACATCCTGGGCGCTTCGCAGTCCTGATAGACTGCCGGCATCCAACGAATCCAACGACCCGTCAAATTGGTAGAACTGTCCGTCGCCGAAGCAAGTTACGATGTCAGAATTTTGCTGCTGACACTTGAAAACCCGTTTTGTTCCTTGAGTTTGCCTTTTTAGCTCTGATCCCTCTTTCCAGTATTCGTTTTCCTTCAAGAAATTCGTCAGTTCTCCGAGCGTAACTGATTCTCCTAACGGAGACCGTCTCTTTTTGACTGATGTTTTGAAAATTGCCATTTTATTAAAGCGTTCGTCCTTGGTATTGGTCAGATTTGAGCCGGCCAAACGGTTTGCCGCTTGGGAGTTCTCTGAAATGTGAAATTAATATAAAAAGGTGCTAAAATTGTGACCAGAAAATTCAAATATGTACGTTTTCACTGACAGTTCATGTACCATTTTTTGTTGTTTTCCCTCTCCCTTAATTACCTTCTAACCTAAAACAAAACCTGATGAGTATATTTGAGATTATTATTTGAAATTGAATTACCGTTTTCCTCGGTCTGCACAAGCGCAGGAATGACAGCCCATGCCATATAAAACCATAGTACAACTGGCGAGCTAACTTGCATGAAATCGCAGTCGGTCCACACTAGCAACGCAGGAGTTTGACAACCCAATCAACCGAATCCTTCGTTCGACAGAAACATCCTTATACCTTCGTATCGCTTGAAAATTGGACTGACAATTCTGTATCAATTTCCAACGAAAACACGTTCAGGAAAATTGAACTGTTGGTCAATTGCACGGCACTATAGTTCCGCAGTTGTTAAGTTCAATTGTCAAGAAATAAACGTCTCGTCTCGTTCAATTCGATATTTTTACTCTGTGGAATTTTATTAAACGTGGGTAACGAATTTCAATCGGGAAAAATACGTATTATTAAAAGTACTTTTCAGGACCGTGGAAGAAAAATGGTCGTGACATCTATACAAGTCTGCAAAAATATTCATAGGACTTTTTTGCCAACATTAAACTGATCGAATCGCTCATGCTGAACCCCTATCAGAATTCTAAGCGATTCTTTGTTCAATCGCATTCGATAAGTATCTAAAGGATTCTAGAAGCCCCACGGCTGGGAAATCCTAATCGACCGTAGCCTTAATCTGCTGGCCATGAATTCAAGTTATCTAATAAACGGCTCGTATAATCGCCGTATTTAAATACCTGGGCTTTGCTGAGGTCGAATCGAAGTAACAAGCTAGGGCAAAAGGAACGAGTTGGCTTCGTACATTTTCAGAAATGTAAAGAACTGTTTTACGAGTCGAAAAACTGGCGCAACGAATGCCGCCCTAGCCGTAGAGAAAAAAAAATCATCTCTTAGTGCTATTAAGAAATCAGTTTTTTCTGCATTCAATCAGAAATCACGATTGAAAAAAAGACTATACTAGAAACCGGTGTAATTGGACAACCAGACGACTCAAATTCTTCATTTAAATTCGAGGAAACCATACTTAAGCTCAGCAATTGCCTAATGCTTCCACTGGTCCATCACCGAATTGCCACTAATTCATCTTTTCCACAGTATTTTTAATGCTTATCGATTTTTCTGTTTCCAGGACGACATGATAATCCAATCGCTTCGCGTGTTCGAACACCAATGATCCCGGCCCAAGGGAAAGGGCAATTGCGCGGCAACGCCTTGCTAAAAAGGGAGCATTTTCCCTATACCTATCCTCGATCGGACAGAGCTTCCCTTCAAAGACATTTTGGCATCGTATATATTTTTTTCTTTTTGAAAATTTTTTTTGAACGAACCGGAACACCTTTTTTGAAAATTTTCCTGAATCGATTGCGCTTGAAGCGTTACTAATTTTTGACTGTTCAAGCCGGTTTTCTTCGGATGTACGATTTCACGTACACAATAATTCGTGCGTTGAAAATTTTGCTAAAACGGTAGGGAAATAGATGTCGAGCCTGATGAAATTTTTTCTCTTTGATAGTGCGGCTCAAAATTAGGTTCGCTTTATTAAGCTGAAGTTTCTGGAAATTGAGATTTCCCCGATGAAATGGTGGTTTCGATTGGTTCTAGGAGAGAGTTCTTTTGAGGCGTCAAAAGTCAAACCAATTCTCATACTTGAGAGATTCATTGTGCACTTCTCACTTCCATGGCCAAAACTACACAGCTTGCTCGCTCGCTTGTTCCTGAATTATTTTGGAAAAATTCCTATTCCCTTGTTTCACGAATTTACTTAGGTTTTTAAAAGCATTCAGACATAATGTGATCTTTGAGATAGCTTTGAACTGCGCTCATCTAAAGAATCGCTGGGCAGAATTCACGTGTAGAAGTGCACCATGGATTTAGCTTAGAGGTTTGATTTTTTCTTAAAAATTTTCCATGCCTATTTGCAACACAATCAGGTGCAATGTTGCTCAGCAATATACAACGCTTCGTCTTGGAACGCTGTGTACAAGCGTATTAAAAACCCTGTACGAGTGTTCTAGGACCGATAACCTCTCGAAGAGCGAATGCAGTTTTTTAGAGAACTAGAAAATAATAGAACACCTGCATCTATCTACAGCGTCTCATTTTGGCCTAAAACAATGGTTGGTCTTGGTTGGACACGGCAGCCAATCTTGTCAATAGTCGATGTTCAAGGAAATTGCCGATTCGAAAATCTCCTTCTCAAGGCGTCATTCGACGAAATTACTATGCGTCAATCGTTTTAATTAAATTCTTTCATTTTCCACTGCGATTCTACACTGAATGATCATGAATTTAAAAGGAACCCTGACTCAGAAGCGAGGAAACCGTTATCCTCATGCAATATTTGTTATAAACATAGAAACGGATCCGTTTTTCATTGAAAACAGGCCACATACAATAACAGCGTTTTTTCGAACTTTCTTAGCGTTAATGAGGATACAAATTTTTAGGGATATTGTTATTTCGAACAGCACGATTACAAATCGTCTCACAGCAATTTTTTCGAATATGTAGAGTAAAAATTTCAATTATTGTTTTAGTCTACTCTAGCGAGACTGTATGAATATTAGAGAATCGAAAGGTTTTTGTCCATGATGCTAATTGCCTTCGTACTTTAGGAGTGATAATTGTTAGAGAATGCGCATGAATCAGGCTTAATATGGTGAGAATAAATGGTAAAATTTACCTTTCATTTGCTATAACTGTATTAGGCCTGATTCGAATTTTTTTTTTAGTACTGAGTTCTTGTTATTTGATTGAAAAATGTCTCTGCAATTATGTTCGTATTTAAATTTTGTACATCGTTATAGTAGTTGGTATCTTGTAGCGTTGGCGCAATTGACGCAATTCTGGTGTCTTTGCCTTTTCCACTTTTCTAGCGACTGCGAAAAACTGCCGCCTAATTTTGGAGGTTAGTTCATCATCTAATTTATCTCTTTTCTCTTCGAATAAAGTAATATTTTTATTTAAGTAATATTCACGAACCTTTGTCACCTTGAAAGCTGTAAGCCCGCAATGGAAAATGTTGATAACCTATTTTGTTGTTGGGATGTGTTGGTACCTATAAATGGAAATGCATCATGAGGAAACTTAAGCAATTAAAATGATAATAAGTTGTGTCAATTTTCGAAAAGAATAATTTGAGGTTGAATCTAACAAGGGAAACAGGATTTCGTTAATTTTCTCAATTTCAGCAAAGTTGTAAGACCTTTTTTTCCTTCAATCTTTCTTTAGATTCTGCCATAAGGCAATCATTATGATAACATAAATTTCACAAGCAACCTATGTACTTTACAGTTGCAATTCCTGTCAATTTGAAAAATGAAACCTGTTTCCCATTTCTTGTGCTACTATATTTTGTTTCGATGCAAGCTATTTACTTTAAACGATCTTCCGTCCTTAAAATTGTTATACTACTTTGTTGTTTTGTTCCCATGTTCAAGCTTGAATTGGTTTGTAAATAGTTGCTTTGTCTCAATGGCCTCTTCTGTTTCAAGATGGTGGTCTTACTTTGATTTATGACCTTCTGCTCACGTCAACGCCAAAATCTTCATTTTGCTTTCACTTTTCCTCCATTCTTCTGGCGAATGCTGTTAGAGTTTCATGAACGTATAAAATATTTCATTCAAATAGCACACGAGCTATTGTCTTTATTATTTCTGTTATACTCAATCCACAATGATTTTTGCCTTTTTCTGCAGTGAAAGTCTAATAGTACTAGGTCTATGCAAAGCGATCTATAGAAAGAATTGATAAGTTTGTTTCACTCAAAAAAATTCTCGCCAAAGAATGCAGCTATTGTGAAATATTTTATACAAATTGTTCCACTTCATCTTAGTGACCTTTTCCAACCGCAATGCTACATTTTGATTATTAATCTAGAAACTTGTGCAATATTATGAGTTTAATAGTCGGTATTACATTTATGTATGTTAGATTGTAATCATCCACTGCATCGAAAACCATATCAATTATTCTCGTTTGTTTTTTCTACTCATGCTATCTCAGATATTATTGAATGTTAGAAAACGTTATTCGGTCAATTCCTCTTTTATTCGATTATTGTTCATGTTACGCTGTAAGTTTATTGAATGAACGAACCAGAATGAGAGCATTGTTCCTATTGCCAATAAAATTAATGAAGTAAATAGAAAACAAGTTTTGAGCCAAAAACGGTTGCATTTTTTTATCCTTTTCTTTTACATCTTTAGCGTATTGCTGTGGCAAATAAGTTGAAAAGTATAATTAATAAAAAGAACTAAAATAAGTCAAAACGATTCAGTCGTGTACCAACCAAAACGCTGCAAATGATAGTACAGTGGTTTATTATTAATTTGCCATAGACTTGCGTTAGTAATTATTACGTACATTTGTGGACGTTTCCACCTAACAACAGATTGGTAACTAAGGGGGACCTTTATGGCAACTATGGTAATTGTAATATTTTTACGTTTCAGGGCATGTAGAATCCGAATATTCAATAAAAAAAATTCTGTCCGTCCGACGTAAGCCGTCAACACTTTTCTGACGAAACTATAAAAGCTAAATTTTAGAAATTTTCACTAAAAACCAATCTTGGTCTGACCTCAATTTCAAGGGTATTTTTGAGGGGGAGAAATTCGTATTTTGTAACAAGGTTCATAACCGTTCATAATTCCAATAGGACTTAATATTAGTGTTGTTCAAGAAAATTCACCTCCACAATTTTTCTGGTCCCAGAGACTATAGGACGAACTCGTGTCAGGGAAAGATCAAAATATTTTTTCGACTGCCATTTTGAAAGCGTTAATAGCGCTACGTTGGCCCCTCCAGTTATATCAGTGGCGATACAGTTGGCGTCACTGGTCGTCACGGAATCCATATCAGTAAAATGAGAGTCGGGCAACACTGTCGCTACAGTGACGAGACGATCCAACCAAGGTAGATAGATTGAGGAGGTACGCTGGTAACTCTGTAGCCAATGAAAAGTGCGAATGGGTATGACGTCATAATGAATCCCAAGTCCCACTTGGTAATGAAGATTGGATTGATTTCACCTACTTAATACACAAGTAAAACTGATTATTGATTTTTGTGAGCATTTTATTTTAACTTTTAATGCTCGTTTTGGTTATTTACGTAAATAATAATTGGTAAATAACGTTAGGGTGATATAAACCTTCAAAAAATGAATCAAGATGGTCAGACTTACCAGAATTTCAAAAAAAAAAAATTAGGGAAACAACAATGCCAGTTTAAACTAGTTCACTTTTGAACATTATTATTAATCATTATTATTAAAACATATTAGGAATATTGAAACAAAACATAATTGTGACGTGGGAAATAAATAAAATTGTTTTTGAAAACTCATTATAAACTTTTATTTTTAACAGTAATTATTTTTCTTTTTTTTCATACTTCCTATCTGGAAAATTAGTGGATCGTTCAAGGGATTTTTGTTGTGCCCTTTGTGCATTTAAATATTTTATCCTCAGCAGTATGCGCATTTTGCAAAAAGATTCTATCAACTTGTTGTCAATTTGAAGAGAAGATGCAACTTTTGATGTAACGTATTCCGTTGTTTTTTTGCAGTTGGTGGGTATTTTATCTTTTGTATTATAAAGTAGGTTTGTAATTTTCGACTAAGTCATAGCCGACATGACCATTCCAACATTCGATGTTCTTCAAGATTTGTAACTTTCATCGTGGATTACTTCACCAAAAGTCGTTAATTCAGATTTTTGAATAGATCGAACGAACGGTAATTTAACTTAAGATTTTCTCCGAGTAGTGTACCTATCAATTTTTCAAAATTTTATGTGGTATTCAACAACATCGGTAAAATGTACACCAAAAAATCTCATTCTCCAACTTTACACATTCTCTTCATTCATGTACCTAGGGCAAAAGAATGAAGCATATAATCATGGAAATACACACCATAATCAATCATTATGCTAAATTTGAACAAAATTGGAATCAAAAAATGTTTCACAAAAAAACCAAGGGGTACCTCTGCAATTTTTAAAACTTATCAGTTGTTGATTTTTTAATCTCCTATAAGTACAGATAAAAACCTGCAGTTTTCAGGAAAGTTGTTTTTACCAGAAAATGAAGAGAAAAAAGTACAAAACACGCACAAACAATGAAAAAGAGTTTAAACTCGTAAATTAATAAGTAGTTTCGTAGTTTGCTTGAGGGGAATTCAAGAAATACTGACGAGTGTTTTATGGTAGGAAAGACTTCTCCCTTCAACAGGTAGAATTTCAACCCTCCAAATAAAAGAGAAAGGTAGAAGAAGGGTTTAATTTTGTAAAGGGTAGGGGCCTCGGGTCTGTGCTCTAGGGGTTCAAAATGTACTTGTCAGTGAGAGGATTTAAGAATTAAGGATTTAAGACAAATTTATTCAGCAACATAAAACATATAAATTAATACACAATAGAAAAATAACGAATAATAGGTTCAGCAATAGGCTATCGCCCGTGAGAGGGATTCAATGTGACGTTTTAGCGTCCTTAGCAACCGATTTGGAGAGGGGGTCGCCCTTAGTTACCAGCGTACCTCCTCAATCTATCTACCTTGCGTTCCAACGATGTTATGAAAAGTTGTAAAATGTGATGTAAAGTGGAAAATCATTCTAGTTTTCATTTCAAGTGAATCGCGCGCAATATTCGAGCATTTTCCAGCTGGATATGGTAGTACTAAACGTTTTTCGTGCTCTTTATTGGTAAATTTTCGAAGCGGGGCGCTGAACATTGAAGGAAAGCGAAATTCTCAAGTGTGACCGTAATCGGCTTAAAAAATGAACGACCCGGACCTGACGACCGATCAAACCGATAAAATTGTCCAATTTCAGGTAAGTACACTTCACAGTCTAAGCTTATAGTTTTCACGCCAGTTATCAAATGAAATGAGGGCACATTCTAGTATTCGTTAAATTGCTAATGTGCAATTACAGTTCGTGGGGATAGCGAACAGCTTGCGAGGCAGCTTAGAATCGAAATGAGTGATACATTTTTTAAGGGTATTTGGAAAAAGTCGAAACTGCATTAAGAATAATTTGACACGAATGCAATGCTCATAGTCCAGATGGAACACGAAATCGGTTCCTTCCAAATTAAATCATCTACTCCCTGATTTTTCTTTCTTTTGTTAATATCTAAGTTTTTTTCTCTCTCTGATATCGCAAGGTAAGATAGATCAAATTAGCCTCTTATGAAATCTTCCCGCTGATCTGGCCTTGTCAACGTATCTTTCAGCTCTTCTTGTCAGAACAAAGCTTTTTCACCTTTGCTTGAATTCGGTTAGCGGACAAGATTGTCGTTTAATTGCCGCTAAGTTAGCCTCTTGCGTCCAGCCCCGGATACCACAAGCAAGACCGCTTGGTGGTGCGGGCTTTAGTATGCATGAAATACGAAGGCGCTTGGGATAAGTTAGCCCCGTCTCGAATGGAGCTTCGATTATTCTAATCGATCATCTCGAAAAAGTGCTGTGATACGGGACTGGTATCAAAACAGGAGCGGTTCGGATACCTACGTTATCACACTAGTTTCCACGAATGAGATGGGAAAATTCTCGCACTATCGTACGGGAAAGCTAAAGAAAAGTTATTACGATTAAAAATATGAGAAAAAGGGAACTATATCAATATGTACTTGTCTTTGAAATACCATGTGCTGCGTGGTATTTATTTAATTTATTACCGATCATGTTAAGTACTACACACATAAAGTAAATGATATTTTTCGAGAATATTATTTTTTAATTTTATTAGATACAGAAAAACATGTACTAAATGACTGCTATGGTGAAAATTTGCGGAAAAAAGTAGAAATATACGTAAATATATTAAAAAAAATATATATGGAGAATTTAGTTTTTCTAAGTTTCCGGCTTAAATTACGCTATCATGTACCACATAAAATTGAATATTTTATATTTTTATTGGATGCAGAAAAATGTCCTCTAAATGACTGCTATAGTGAAGTTTTCCGGAAAAGTGTGGAAATATACGTAAATAAATAAAGTATATGGAAAAAGTAGTAGTTTTAAGTTTCCGGCTTAAATTACACTATCATGTACCACATAAAATTGAATATTTTATATTTTTATTGGATGCAGAAAAATGTCCTCTAAATGACTGTTATAGTGAAGTTTTCCGGAAAAGTGTGGAAATATACGTAAATAAATAAAAAGTATGGAAAAAGTAGCAATTTCAAGTTTCCGGCTTAAATTACACTATCATGTACCACATAAAATTGAATATTTTATATTTTTATTGGATGCAGAAAAATGTCCTCTAAATGACTGTTATAGTGAAGTTTTCCGGAAAAGTGTGGAAATATACGTAAATAAATAAAGTATATGGAAAAAGTAGTAGTTTTAAGTTTCCGGCTTAAATTACACTATCATGTACCACATAAAATTGAATATTTTATATTTTTATTGGATGCAGAAAAATGTCCTCTAAATGACTGTTATAGTGAAGTTTTCCGGAAAAGTGTGGAAATATACGTAAATAAATAAAGTATATGGAAAAAGTAGTAGTTTTAAGTTTCCGGCTTAAATTACACTATCATGTACCACATAAAATTGAATATTTTATATTTTTATTGGATGCAGAAAAATGTCCTCTAAATGACTGCTATAGTGAAGTTTTCCGGAAAAGTGTGGAAATATACGTAAATAAATAAAGTATATGGAAAAAGTAGCAGTTTTAAGTTTCCGGCTTAAATTACACTATCATGTACCACATAAAATTGAATATTTTATATTTTTATTGGATGCAGAAAAATGTCTTCTAAATGACTGTTATAGTGAAGTTTTCCGGAAAAGTGTGGAAATATACGTAAATAAATAAAGTATACTGAAAAAGTAGCAACTTTAAGTTTCCGGCTTAAATTACACTATCATGTACCACATAAAATTGAATACTTTATATTTTTATTGGATGCAGAAAAATGTCCTCTAAATGACTGTTATAGTGAAGTTTTCCGGAAAAGTGTGGAAATATACGTAAATAAATAAAGTATATGGAAAAAGTAGCAATTTCAAGTTTCCGGCTTAAATTACACTATCATGTACCACATAAAATTGAATATTTTATATTTTTATTGGATGCAGAAAAATGTCTTCTAAATGACTGTTATAGTGAAGTTTTCCGGAAAAGTGTGGAAATATACGTAAATAAATAAAAAATATGGAAAAAGTAGCAATTTTAAGTTTCCGGCTTAAATTACACTATCATGTACCACATAAAATTGAATATTTTATATTTTTATTGGATGCAGAAAAATGTCCTCTAAATGACTGTTATAGTGAAGTTTTCCGGAAAAGTGTGGAAATATACGTAAATAAATAAAGTATATGGAAAAAGTAGTAGTTTTAAGTTTCCGGCTTAAATTACACTATCATGTACCACATAAAATTGAATATTTTATATTTTTATTGGATGCAGAAAAATGTCCTCTAAATGACTGTTATAGTGAAGTTTTCCGGAAAAGTGTGGAAATATACGTAAATAAATAAAGTATATGGAAAAAGTAGTAGTTTTAAGTTTCCGGCTTAAATTACACTATCATGTACCACATAAAATTGAATATTTTATATTTTTATTGGATGCAGAAAAATGTCCTCTAAATGACTGCTATAGTGAAGTTTTCCGGAAAAGTGTGGAAATATACGTAAATAAATAAAGTATATGGAAAAAGTAGCAGTTTTAAGTTTCCGGCTTAAATTACACTATCATGTACCACATAAAATTGAATATTTTATATTTTTATTAGATGCAGAAAAATGTCCTCTAAATGACTGTTATAGTGAAGTTTTCCGGAAAAGTGTGGAAATATACGTAAATAAATAAAGTATATGGAAAAAGTAGCAGTTTTAAGTTTCCGGCTCAAATTACACTATCATGTACTACATAAAATTGAATATTTTATATTTTTATTGGATGCAGAAAAATGTCCTCTAAATGACTGTTATAGTGAAGTTTTCCGGAAAAGTGTGGAAATATACGTAAATAAATAAAGTATATGGAAAAAGTAGCAGTTTTAAGTTTCCGGCTTAAATTACACTATCATGTACCACATAAAATTGAATATTTTATATTTTTATTGGATGCAGAAAAATGTCTTCTAAATGACTGTTATAGTGAAGTTTTCCGGAAAAGTGTGGAAATATACGTAAATAAATAAAGTATACTGAAAAAGTAGCAACTTTAAGTTTCCGGCTTAAATTACACTATCATGTACCACATAAAATTGAATACTTTATATTTTTATTGGATGCAGAAAAATGTCCTCTAAATGACTGTTATAGTGAAGTTTTCCGGAAAAGTGTGGAAATATACGTAAATAAATAAAGTATATGGAAAAAGTAGCAATTTCAAGTTTCCGGCTTAAATTACACTATCATGTACCACATAAAATTGAATATTTTATATTTTTATTGGATGCAGAAAAATGTCTTCTAAATGACTGTTATAGTGAAGTTTTCCGGAAAAGTGTGGAAATATACGTAAATAAATAAAAAATATGGAAAAAGTAGCAATTTTAAGTTTCCGGCTTAAATTACACTATCATGTACCACATAAAATTGAATATTTTATATTTTTATTGGATGCAGAAAAATGTCCTCTAAATGACTGTTATAGTGAAGTTTTCCGGAAAAGTGTGGAAATATACGTAAATAAATAAAGTATATGGAAAAAGTAGTAGTTTTAAGTTTCCGGCTTAAATTACACTATCATGTACCACATAAAATTGAATATTTTATATTTTTATTGGATGCAGAAAAATGTCCTCTAAATGACTGTTGTAGTGAAGTTTTCCGGAAAAGTGTGGAAATATACGTAAATAAACAAAGTATATGGAAAAAGTAGTAGTTTTAAGTTTCCGGCTTAAATTACACTATCATGTACCACATAAAATTGAATATTTTATATTTTTATTGGATGCAGAAAAATGTCCTCTAAATGACTGCTATAGTGAAGTTCTCCGGAAAAGTGTGGAAATATACGTAAATAAATAAAGTATATGGAAAAAGTAGCAGTTTTAAGTTTCCGGCTTAAATTACACTATCATGTACCACATGAAATTGAACATTTTATACTTCTATTACATACACATAAACATAATTATACTAGATGACTGTTATGGTGAACCTTTCCGGAAAAGCGTGAAAATTACCAGAACATTCGAAAATAATGGAAATATTTGTACATTTAGGTTTCCGGCGTTATTTACAATATCATGTACGACATAAACATGTATATTCATTAGATGAAGATAAACGTAAATAAAATTACTGCTATGGTGAGGTTTCCCGGAAAAGCATGGAAAGTACCCTAACATTTGAAAATAAAGGAAAATTTCGCAGTTTTTTGTCTCCACCTTTAATTACACTATCATGTAGTTCTAAAATTTCGATTTTTTATACTTTCATCGGATACAGCTTAAACGTCTTTTAAATGACTGCTTGGATGAGGTTTCCCGGAAAAGCGTTGTAAGTAGCTACCTCAACATTTGACAATATTGTATAATATTTTATCACTCATTTTTAAGGAATTTAGCCCTGAGTTTTTAGTGAATAGGTAATTATCTTAACTTACCACTTTTACGTATGCATATTACTCAGAGGCGTGAAAGGGATATCTAAAATGTACAATTTGGTGTCCTTTTTTTCGTATAAGTTATGTTATGTCCGCTCGGAGCTATTAGCGCTTGTACAGAAACGGAAACCCCCAGAAACTTTTTTACCAAAAAGTGGAACAGATCTCGAAAACAAAATTAATTCGAGACTTTTTGTTAATTTTAGCCGGTTCTTAATTAAATTCTCACAATTTGCTGGAAAAAAACCTTTTTTTTTAAATTCGCGAACGTGGACAAAAAAAATTCCGAAGTCACAACTTCAAAGAATGTAAAAATCGAAATACTCTAATTTCCTATAGGAATCAGTAATTGATTGAAATTGAACAGTAGCTACTTACTGTAGGTATTTACAGTGAATTTTCAATGTTGGAAAGCATAACAACGGTTTAGTGCTAAAACTGGGAAAGACTAATAGTTGTCGTCAAATGTTCGTCGTTTTAACGTCAAATTCGGATTCAGCGTTCAATTTCCTGTTAAAAGTCTCCAAAATCACTTAAACACGAAAATTTAATAGTTTACCATAACCGATGCCAGCGGAGCTTGAAATTTTGGCCGGTGAAAAAGTTGATTTATAACAAATAATATTTTCTTTGGCGCTGTTTGATTTTTCTTTTTTTTTTTACCTAGTTAACTTTACTGTATAAGGATACCTCACAGTTGGGATAATAAATAAATAAATAAGAACGACATAATATATAATATGGCACTTGTGAGGGTGCTCAGAAAAGTCCAGCGACTTACTACCAAACGTTAATTCATAAATTTGTACTGCAACACAATTCATGTCCAGGGGTAATTTTTTTAAACAAATTTTTTGAAATGTACTTATTATGTGTGTAAGGCGTTCAAATGAAGACTTCTGCGGAGTAAAACAAATTATTCAGATGGATTTTGATCCCTAAAATCACGGATAATTCCAATTTTAGAGAGTTGAAAAACTGATATTTTTTTAGGTACCACAATTGCAGTTTGTAAAGAGTTGAAAAAATCGTTGAAATCGCCTTCCTGAAAATTTTACATTTTTTTCTGTGTTCATTCTTTGTATTGATAATACTCGTATTGATAATAATGATTTTTTTCTGTGTATTGATAACCGCAGGTTCAAAAAGAGAATCAGCAGGGATACCCCTCGGATATTTCGCGAAAAATGTTTTGTTTAGATTTCGCTCAAATTCGGCATAATTATAGCCAATGATGTGTGTCATGAGGAGCGGCACATCTGAATCTGAAGACCCGTCCAGACTACGCTTCACCCCTCTCCTAACATTTCTTTGATGCGACCGAAAAAACCGTTTTCCGCCTATACTCATTCGTCTGAAGTTTTGCCGCCCCGACCCTAGCGTTGGCACGTTGCAGCAGTTCGTTGCAAAAACAATTTCAATAATTTTCGAATGTGAGGGTAATTTCCACGCTTTTCCGGAAAACTTCAACCACGCAGTCATTTAGTATACGTTTGTCTGTATCTAATGATAATATAAAAAATGTGCAATTTCGTGTGGTACAAGATGGTGTAATTAACGCCGGAAAATTAAAATTACGTTTAATAAAAATACTTTTTCATCTCCAGGTGGTCGTATAACGTCTTTCTGCAGGTTGAGAAGGAGAATAACGAGACGACCTCTATAATGCCATGTCATTGGTCCTATAATGCCCTGAAGAAGCCCGAACGGGCGAAAGTACTCGGCGTAATAAAAAGGAAAAAAATGGAGATGAGGTCGTCTCGTTATTCTCCCCCTCAACCTGCAGTAAAAATACTTTTCACACATTGTCCCTTTCCATTTTTTCATCCACCGGGGACTCGGATATATACATGATATTGCATCTCTGTAATCGATGCATTAAAATCAGTCATTATAAAAATGTAAAATAAGTAAACTTTTTTTAGTCGACTATCGAAACGATAACAATGTGCAATTTTCAAGGAAATCGTGTATTCAAAAATATTATCCCCATTGGGATGACGCCTATTTTTTATTTTCGTTCCTAATGGCCTGAATTCTGCTATTTCGTGTCAGCCGAAGAGGGAATGACCAATTTTTCATGAAAATTGTGAGTTTCCACGGAGAAAATCGCTAAGGAAAATCAGCGGCTTGAATAAACCCGGAGATGTAACTCCGGTTAATTCTCCATATTCTTCATTTATTTACGTATATTTCCACACTTTTCCGGAAAACTTCACTATAACAGTCATTTAGAGGACATTTTTCTGCATCCAATAAAAATATAAAATATTCAATTTTATGTGGTACATGATAGTGTAATTTAAGCCGGAAACTTAAAATTGCTACTTTTTCCATATTTTTTATTTATTTACGTATATTTCCACACTTTTCCGGAAAACTTCACTATAGCAGTCATTTAGAGGACATTTTTCTGCATCCAATAAAAATATAAAATATTCAATTTTATGTGGTACATGATAGTGTAATTTAAGCCGGAAACTTAAATGTGCTACTTTTTCCATATACTTTATTTATTTACGTATATTTCCACACTTTTCCGGAAAACTTCACTATAACAGTCATTTAGAGGACATTTTTCTGCATCCAATAAAAATATAAAATATTCAATTTTATGTGGTACATGATAGTGTAATTTAAGCCGGAAACTTAAAACTGCTACTTTTTCCATATACTTTATTTATTTACGTATATTTCCACACTTTTCCGGAAAACTTCACTATAACAGTCATTTAGAGGACATTTTTCTGCATCCAATAAAAATATAAAATATTCAATTTTATGTGGTACATGATAGTGTAATTTAAGCCGGAAACTTGAAATTGCTACTTTTTCCATACTTTTTATTTATTTACGTATATTTCCACACTTTTCCGGAAAACTTCACTATAGCAGTCATTTAGAGGACATTTTTCTGCATCCAATAAAAATATAAAATATTCAATTTTATGTGGTACATGATAGTGTAATTTAAGCCGGAAACTTAAAACTGCTACTTTTTCCATATACTTTATTTATTTACGTATATTTCCACACTTTTCCGGAAAACTTCACTATAACAGTCATTTAGAGGACATTTTTCTGCATCCAATAAAAATATAAAATATTCAATTTTATGTGGTACATGATAGTGTAATTTAAGCCGGAAACTTAAAACTACTACTTTTTCCATATACTTTATTTATTTACGTATATTTCCACACTTTTCCGGAAAACTTCACTATAACAGTCATTTAGAGGACATTTTTCTGCATCCAATAAAAATATAAAATATTCAATTTTATGTGGTACATGATAGTGTAATTTAAGCCGGAAACTTAAAACTGCTACTTTTTCCATATACTTTATTTATTTACGTATATTTCCACACTTTTCCGGAAAACTTCACTATAACAGTCATTTAGAGGACATTTTTCTGCATCCAATAAAAATATAAAATATTCAATTTTATGTGGTACATGATAGTGTAATTTAAGCCGGAAACTTAAAACTGCTACTTTTTCCATATTTTTTATTTATTTACGTATATTTCCACACTTTTCCGGAAAACTTCACTATAACAGTCATTTAGAGGACATTTTTCTGCATCCAATAAAAATATAAAATATTCAATTTTATGTGGTACATGATAGTGTAATTTAAGCCGGAAACTTAAAATTGCTACTTTTTCCATATTTTTTATTTATTTACGTATATTTCCACACTTTTCCGGAAAACTTCACTATAACAGTCATTTAGAGGACATTTTTCTGCATCCAATAAAAATATAAAATATTCAATTTTATGTGGTACATGATAGTGTAATTTAAGCCGGAAACTTAAAACTGCTACTTTTTCCATATACTTTATTTATTTACGTATATTTCCACACTTTTCCGGAAAACTTCACTATAACAGTCATTTAGAGGACATTTTTCTGCATCCAATAAAAATATAAAATATTCAATTTTATGTGGTACATGATAGTGTAATTTAAGCCGGAAACTTAAAGTTGCTACTTTTTCAGTATACTTTATTTATTTACGTACATTTCCACACTTTTCCGGAAAACTTCACTATAGCAGTCATTTAGAGGACATTTTTCTGCATCCAATAAAAATATAAAATATTCAATTTTATGTGGTACATGATAGTGTAATTTAAGCCGGAAACTTAAATCTGCTACTTTTTCCATATACTTTATTTATTTACGTATATTTCCACACTTTTCCGGAAAACTTCACTATAGCAGTCATTTAGAGGACATTTTTCTGCATCCAATAAAAATATAAAATATTCAATTTTATGTGGTACATGATAGTGTAATTTAAGCCGGAAACTTAAAACTACTACTTTTTCCATATACTTTATTTATTTACGTATATTTCCACACTTTTCCGGAAAACTTCACTATAACAGTCATTTAGAGGACATTTTTCTGCATCCAATAAAAATATAAAATATTCAATTTTATGTGGTACATGATAGTGTAATTTAAGCCGGAAACTTAAAACTGCTACTTTTTCCATATACTTTATTTATTTACGTATATTTCCACACTTTTCCGGAAAACTTCACTATAACAGTCATTTAGAGGACATTTTTCTGCATCCAATAAAAATATAAAATATTCAATTTTATGTGGTACATGATAGTGTAATTTAAGCCGGAAACTTAAAGTTGCTACTTTTTCAGTATACTTTATTTATTTACGTATATTTCCACACTTTTCCGGAAAACTTCACTATAGCAGTCATTTAGAGGACATTTTTCTGCATCCAATAAAAATATAAAATATTCAATTTTATGTGGTACATGATAGTGTAATTTAAGCCGGAAACTTAAATCTGCTACTTTTTCCATATACTTTATTTATTTACGTATATTTCCACACTTTTCCGGAAAACTTCACTATAGCAGTCATTTAGAGGACATTTTTCTGCATCCAATAAAAATATAAAATATTCAATTTTATGTGGTACATGATAGTGTAATTTAAGCCGGAAACTTAAAACTACTACTTTTTCCATATACTTTATTTATTTACGTATATTTCCACACTTTTCCGGAAAACTTCACTATAACAGTCATTTAGAGGACATTTTTCTGCATCCAATAAAAATATAAAATATTCAATTTTATGTGGTACATGATAGTGTAATTTAAGCCGGAAACTTAAAATTGCTACTTTTTCCATATTTTTTATTTATTTACGTATATTTCCACACTTTTCCGGAAAACTTCACTATAACAGTCATTTAGAGGACATTTTTCTGCATCCAATAAAAATATAAAATATTCAATTTTATGTGGTACATGATAGTGTAATTTAAGCCGGAAACTTAAAACTGCTACTTTTTCCATATACTTTATTTATTTACGTATATTTCCACACTTTTCCGGAAAACTTCACTATAACAGTCATTTAGAGGACATTTTTCTGCATCCAATAAAAATATAAAATATTCAATTTTATGTGGTACATGATAGTGTAATTTAAGCCGGAAACTTAAAACTACTACTTTTTCCATATACTTTATTTATTTACGTATATTTCCACACTTTTCCGGAAAACTTCACTATAACAGTCATTTAGAGGACATTTTTCTGCATCCAATAAAAATATAAAATATTCAATTTTATGTGGTACATGATAGTGTAATTTAAGCCGGAAACTTAAAACTGCTACTTTTTCCATATACTTTATTTATTTACGTATATTTCCACACTTTTCCGGAAAACTTCACTATAACAGTCATTTAGAGGACATTTTTCTGCATCCAATAAAAATATAAAATATTCAATTTTATGTGGTACATGATAGTGTAATTTAAGCCGGAAACTTAAAACTGCTACTTTTTCCATATTTTTTATTTATTTACGTATATTTCCACACTTTTCCGGAAAACTTCACTATAACAGTCATTTAGAGGACATTTTTCTGCATCCAATAAAAATATAAAATATTCAATTTTATGTGGTACATGATAGTGTAATTTAAGCCGGAAACTTAAAATTGCTACTTTTTCCATATTTTTTATTTATTTACGTATATTTCCACACTTTTCCGGAAAACTTCACTATAACAGTCATTTAGAGGACATTTTTCTGCATCCAATAAAAATATAAAATATTCAATTTTATGTGGTACATGATAGTGTAATTTAAGCCGGAAACTTAAAACTGCTACTTTTTCCATATACTTTATTTATTTACGTATATTTCCACACTTTTCCGGAAAACTTCACTATAACAGTCATTTAGAGGACATTTTTCTGCATCCAATAAAAATATAAAATATTCAATTTTATGTGGTACATGATAGTGTAATTTAAGCCGGAAACTTAAAGTTGCTACTTTTTCAGTATACTTTATTTATTTACGTACATTTCCACACTTTTCCGGAAAACTTCACTATAGCAGTCATTTAGAGGACATTTTTCTGCATCCAATAAAAATATAAAATATTCAATTTTATGTGGTACATGATAGTGTAATTTAAGCCGGAAACTTAAAACTGCTACTTTTTCCATATACTTTATTTATTTACGTATATTTCCACACTTTTCCGGAAAACTTCACTATAGCAGTCATTTAGAGGACATTTTTCTGCATCCAATAAAAATATAAAATATTCAATTTTATGTGGTACATGATAGTGTAATTTAAGCCGGAAACTTAAAACTACTACTTTTTCCATATACTTTATTTATTTACGTATATTTCCACACTTTTCCGGAAAACTTCACTATAACAGTCATTTAGAGGACATTTTTCTGCATCCAATAAAAATATAAAATATTCAATTTTATGTGGTACATGATAGTGTAATTTAAGCCGGAAACTTAAAACTGCTACTTTTTCCATATACTTTATTTATTTACGTATATTTCCACACTTTTCCGGAAAACTTCACTATAACAGTCATTTAGAGGACATTTTTCTGCATCCAATAAAAATATAAAATATTCAATTTTATGTGGTACATGATAGTGTAATTTAAGCCGGAAACTTAAAGTTGCTACTTTTTCCGTATACTTTATTTATTTACGTATATTTCCACACTTTTCCGGAAAACTTCACTATAGCAGTCATTTAGAGGACATTTTTCTGCATCCAATAAAAATATAAAATATTCAATTTTATGTGGTACATGATAGTGTAATTTAAGCCGGAAACTTAAATCTGCTACTTTTTCCATATACTTTATTTATTTACGTATATTTCCACACTTTTCCGGAAAACTTCACTATAGCAGTCATTTAGAGGACATTTTTCTGCATCCAATAAAAATATAAAATATTCAATTTTATGTGGTACATGATAGTGTAATTTAAGCCGGAAACTTAAAACTACTACTTTTTCCATATACTTTATTTATTTACGTATATTTCCACACTTTTCCGGAAAACTTCACTATAACAGTCATTTAGAGGACATTTTTCTGCATCCAATAAAAATATAAAATATTCAATTTTATGTGGTACATGATAGTGTAATTTAAGCCGGAAACTTAAAATTGCTACTTTTTCCATATTTTTTATTTATTTACGTATATTTCCACACTTTTCCGGAAAACTTCACTATAACAGTCATTTAGAGGACATTTTTCTGCATCCAATAAAAATATAAAATATTCAATTTTATGTGGTACATGATAGTGTAATTTAAGCCGGAAACTTAAAACTGCTACTTTTTCCATATACTTTATTTATTTACGTATATTTCCACACTTTTCCGGAAAACTTCACTATAACAGTCATTTAGAGGACATTTTTCTGCATCCAATAAAAATATAAAATATTCAATTTTATGTGGTACATGATAGTGTAATTTAAGCCGGAAACTTAAAACTGCTACTTTTTCCATATACTTTATTTATTTACGTATATTTCCACACTTTTCCGGAAAACTTCACTATAACAGTCATTTAGAGGACATTTTTCTGCATTCAATAAAAATATAAAATATTCAATTTTATGTGGTACATGATAGTGTAATTTAAGCCGGAAACTTGAAATTGCTACTTTTTCCATACTTTTTATTTATTTACGTATATTTCCACACTTTTCCGGAAAACTTCACTATAGCAGTCATTTAGAGGACATTTTTCTGCATCCAATAAAAATATAAAATATTCAATTTTATGTGGTACATGATAGTGTAATTTAAGCCGGAAACTTAAAACTGCTACTTTTTCCATATACTTTATTTATTTACGTATATTTCCACACTTTTCCGGAAAACTTCACTATAACAGTCATTTAGAGGACATTTTTCTGCATCCAATAAAAATATAAAATATTCAATTTTATGTGGTACATGATAGTGTAATTTAAGCCGGAAACTTAAAACTGCTACTTTTTCCATATACTTTATTTATTTACGTATATTTCCACACTTTTCCGGAAAACTTCACTATAACAGTCATTTAGAGGACATTTTTCTGCATCCAATAAAAATATAAAATATTCAATTTTATGTGGTACATGATAGTGTAATTTAAGCCGGAAACTTAAAACTACTACTTTTTCCATATACTTTATTTATTTACGTATATTTCCACACTTTTCCGGAAAACTTCACTATAACAGTCATTTAGAGGACATTTTTCTGCATCCAATAAAAATATAAAATATTCAATTTTATGTGGTACATGATAGTGTAATTTAAGCCGGAAACTTAAAACTGCTACTTTTTCCATATACTTTATTTATTTACGTATATTTCCACACTTTTCCGGAAAACTTCACTATAACAGTCATTTAGAGGACATTTTTCTGCATTCAATAAAAATATAAAATATTCAATTTTATGTGGTACATGATAGTGTAATTTAAGCCGGAAACTTAAAACTACTACTTTTTCCATATACTTTATTTATTTACGTATATTTCCACACTTTTCCGGAAAACTTCACTATAACAGTCATTTAGAGGACATTTTTCTGCATCCAATAAAAATATAAAATATTCAATTTTATGTGGTACATGATAGTGTAATTTAAGCCGGAAACTTAAAACTGCTACTTTTTCCATATACTTTATTTATTTACGTATATTTCCACACTTTTCCGGAAAACTTCACTATAACAGTCATTTAGAGGACATTTTTCTGCATCCAATAAAAATATAAAATATTCAATTTTATGTGGTACATGATAGTGTAATTTAAGCCGGAAACTTAAAATTGCTACTTTTTCCATATACTTTATTTATTTACGTATATTTCCACACTTTTCCGGAAAACTTCACTATAACAGTCATTTAGAGGACATTTTTCTGCATCCAATAAAAATATAAAATATTCAATTTTATGTGGTACATGATAGTGTAATTTAAGCCGGAAACTTAAAACTGCTACTTTTTCCATATACTTTATTTATTTACGTATATTTCCACACTTTTCCGGAAAACTTCACTATAGCAGTCATTTAGAGGACATTTTTCTGCATCCAATAAAAATATAAAATATTCAATTTTATGTGGTACATGATAGTGTAATTTAAGCCGGAAACTTAAAACTACTACTTTTTCCATATACTTTATTTATTTACGTATATTTCCACACTTTTCCGGAAAACTTCACTATAACAGTCATTTAGAGGACATTTTTCTGCATCCAATAAAAATATAAAATATTCAATTTTATGTGGTACATGATAGTGTAATTTAAGCCGGAAACTTAAAACTGCTACTTTTTCCATATACTTTATTTATTTACGTATATTTCCACACTTTTCCGGAAAACTTCACTATAACAGTCATTTAGAGGACATTTTTCTGCATCCAATAAAAATATAAAATATTCAATTTTATGTGGTACATGATAGTGTAATTTAAGCCGGAAACTTAAAATTGCTACTTTTTCCATATACTTTATTTATTTACGTATATTTCCACACTTTTCCGGAAAACTTCACTATAACAGTCATTTAGAGGACATTTTTCTGCATCCAATAAAAATATAAAATATTCAATTTTATGTGGTACATGATAGTGTAATTTAAGCCGGAAACTTAAAACTGCTACTTTTTCCATATACTTTATTTATTTACGTATATTTCCACACTTTTCCGGAAAACTTCACTATAGCAGTCATTTAGAGGACATTTTTCTGCATCCAATAAAAATATAAAATATTCAATTTTATGTGGTACATGATAGTGTAATTTAAGCCGGAAACTTAAAACTACTACTTTTTCCATATACTTTATTTATTTACGTATATTTCCACACTTTTCCGGAAAACTTCACTATAGCAGTCATTTAGAGGACATTTTTCTGCATCCAATAAAAATATAAAATATTCAATTTTATGTGGTACATGATAGTGTAATTTAAGCCGGAAACTTAAAACTGCTACTTTTTCCATATACTTTATTTATTTACGTATATTTCCACACTTTTCCGGAAAACTTCACTATAACAGTCATTTAGAGGACATTTTTCTGCATCCAATAAAAATATAAAATATTCAATTTTATGTGGTACATGATAGTGTAATTTAAGCCGGAAACTTAAAACTACTACTTTTTCCATATACTTTATTTATTTACGTATATTTCCACACTTTTCCGGAAAACTTCACTATAACAGTCATTTAGAGGACATTTTTCTGCATCCAATAAAAATATAAAATATTCAATTTTATGTGGTACATGATAGTGTAATTTAAGCCGGAAACTTAAAACTGCTACTTTTTCCATATACTTTATTTATTTACGTATATTTCCACACTTTTCCGGAAAACTTCACTATAACAGTCATTTAGAGGACATTTTTCTGCATTCAATAAAAATATAAAATATTCAATTTTATGTGGTACATGATAGTGTAATTTAAGCCGGAAACTTAAAACTACTACTTTTTCCATATACTTTATTTATTTACGTATATTTCCACACTTTTCCGGAAAACTTCACTATAACAGTCATTTAGAGGACATTTTTCTGCATCCAATAAAAATATAAAATATTCAATTTTATGTGGTACATGATAGTGTAATTTAAGCCGGAAACTTAAAACTGCTACTTTTTCCATATACTTTATTTATTTACGTATATTTCCACACTTTTCCGGAAAACTTCACTATAACAGTCATTTAGAGGACATTTTTCTGCATTCAATAAAAATATAAAATATTCAATTTTATGTGGTACATGATAGTGTAATTTAAGCCGGAAACTTGAAATTGCTACTTTTTCCATACTTTTTATTTATTTACGTATATTTCCACACTTTTCCGGAAAACTTCACTATAGCAGTCATTTAGAGGACATTTTTCTGCATCCAATAAAAATATAAAATATTCAATT
The DNA here is from genome assembly GCA_037159825.1 of Tupiocoris notatus. Taxonomy (NCBI): domain Eukaryota; kingdom Metazoa; phylum Arthropoda; class Insecta; order Hemiptera; family Miridae; genus Tupiocoris; species Tupiocoris notatus. Next base: position 78,106 of record JASJUZ010000692.1, on the reverse strand, counting down.
TTATGTGGTACATGATAGTGTAATTTAAGCCGGAAACTTAAAACTGCTACTTTTTCCATATACTTTATTTATTTACGTATATTTCCACACTTTTCCGGAAAACTTCACTATAGCAGTCATTTAGAGGACATTTTTCTGCATCCAATAAAAATATAAAATATTCAATTTTATGTGGTACATGATAGTGTAATTTAAGCCGGAAACTTAAAACTGCTACTTTTTCCATATACTTTATTTATTTACGTATATTTCCACACTTTTCCGGAAAACTTCACTATAGCAGTCATTTAGAGGACATTTTTCTGCATCCAATAAAAATATAAAATATTCAATTTTATGTGGTACATGATAGTGTAATTTAAGCCGGAAACTTAAAACTGCTACTTTTTCCATATACTTTATTTATTTACGTATATTTCCACACTTTTCCGGAAAACTTCACTATAGCAGTCATTTAGAGGACATTTTTCTGCATCCAATAAAAATATAAAATATTCAATTTTATGTGGTACATGATAGCGTAATTTAAGCCGGAAACTTAGAAAAACTAAATTCTCCATATATATTTTTTTTAATATATTTACGTATATTTCTACTTTTTTCCGCAAATTTTCACCATAGCAGTCATTTAGTACATGTTTTTCTGTATCTAATAAATTAAAAAATAATATTCTCGAAAAATATCATTTACTTTATGTGTGTAGTACCTAACATGATCGGTAATAAATTAAATAAATACCACGCAGCACATGGTATTTCAAAGACAAGTACATATTGATATAGTTCCCTTTTTCTCATATTTTTAATCGTAATAACTTTTCTTTAGCTTTCCCGTACGATAGTGCGAGAATTTTCCCATTTCATTCGTGGAAACTAGTGTGATAACGTAGGTATCCGAACCGCTCCTGTTTTGATACCAGTCCCGAATCACAGCACTTTTTCGAGATGATCGATTAGAATAATCGAAGCTCCATTCGAGACGGGGCTAACTTATCCCAAGCGCCTTCGTATTTCATGCATACTAAAGCCCGCATCACCAAGCGGTCTTGCTTGTGGTATCCGGGGCTGGACGCAAGAGGCTAACTTAGCGCCAATTGTCGTTTAATCCTTGACTATCGGTTAAAAAAATATTGTAAACGAGCTTTTCACCAAGATTTTTGACCGTTATGGCTTAAGGCGATTTTCTGAGTGAATTGAAAGGGATAACTCTGAGAAATGTGACGAAATATTCATCATAAAAACATCCTTGGTGTCCAGGGGAATCTTTAGTAATATTATTAATCCAGTTCGATCGTGCTAAACTCACTACTTACGTATTGCTTGCGGATTGAAACTGCCGTAAATGAGGTCATCATGATGTTCTTGTTAAGTGCCCATTAAGTCTTCGATTTTTAGCGAAGGTGTCGGATTCCCGCAAGGGAGTTTGTGGGAAACTCTCAAGATACCCAGATTTTCGATTCAATCAATATATTGTTTTGTCTTCTTACTGATGTACCAATTTTGTGCCAGGATCTGACAGGCATAGATAACCTGTCCGTTTGCCGAGATGCCTTGCAACGCCACCAATGGGATCTGGAAGTTGCCGTTCAGGATCAGCTGAACATCAGCGAAGGACGCCCGTCTGTATTTGCTGCTTCTGAAACAGCGACTCCACCAAATGTCGTCAACGATGGCGTCGTACAGCATGTTTTCTATTCACCACCGTCCGGTTACCCTCGGTAATGAAAATGATGGCTTTATTTTCTCGATTGGCTCTTTTGAGCCCACAATGTACACATTATAATGGCTGGTTTCTCGAACCACTGCAGACCACGGAGTTAGTCAACCCGCTGTCAAATGCAATTGACAGCAGATCAACGGAAAGCATTTCTTGAACCTTGATCACTCGGGGGTCAAATGTCAAAGCTGTTATTATTGTGCTTGGGATAAAATTCTTACAGTGTTGCCAGACAGTGCTGCCAAGTTTTCCAATTTTTTTCACAACTTCGACCTATCCGAATGGACTCATTCGTTGGTCTGCCAGATCAGATCAGTGCGTTTTGTTAAAACAAGCAATTACTTAATTGGAAAAATAAGAAATCGAGCTTTTTCTATAATTATTTCAATTTACTACGTTTACCTTTATGGAAGTAAGAAGAGCCCTATTTATAGATTTTGCAGCGAACTAAGAATAACACATTCAATGCCAATCAATTAGACCAAAACAATTGTTCCTAATTCTTTATAATATTCTACAGTCAATTTTTGATAATTGGCTAATTTAACTTATTTTTAAATTTATCATAAAATTTCATTAATTGACTACCTCTTTCTGGTTTCTCAACTGATATTAAAAATATAAACTGAGGAGGCATTTGATGGGAGGTTTGGAGAACGAGGAGGATTTGTTTTGACACTTGGAAGTTATGAACATGAACTGTATTGAGTAATGGTTTTGAATTATCGCAGGTGGGGCGGCCCAATTGGTTACATGGTTTCGTTCGTCTTCCAATTCTGCTGCAACACGTTCATGTCAATTTTGAAATTCGCCTTCAGCATCTTCTGGAGAGAGCCACGGCGCCGTAAGTTATGATCGTGTTGATTCATTTTGTCAATGTGTCATACGCAATTCTATAATTGAACACTGTCAAATTTGGAGCTGGAATGTAAGTTTTCTCAATCTAACAGCGACCATTGAAGCGTCTTGCTTCTGTCCAAAGCCCGTCTGTTAACTGAAGGCATCTTGTGAATTTGCTTACTGTACGCATCATCTTATTATTCCAGAAGTGACTGATCCGATTGGAGATGTACTCACATTCATTGATACAGTGAATGACCACTATTCGAGAAACCACCCAGTTTTCTACCAAGGCTCCTATGGGCAAGCACTCAATGATGCTAAACAAGAGCTTCGGTAAATGCCACATTACAATGATTTACGTAGACAACATGATGGAAATATCAATTTTTCTTATAATGTTGCATAATCAACTGCAACTAAAATAATTATGGCCTGTTGACAATTTTTGCCTTTCAGATTTCTAGTCGTGTACCTTCACCAGGACAACAACCAAGATTGCGCCAACTTTTGCCGGTAAGCTGTTGAATTAACTTGCTTTAAGGTGCTTCTACTTTTGCACACCTTTGAATAATGGTAGCTTTGCTAGTGATTAAGCTACGCTCTTGGCTAATATTTCGTAATATATGCGAATTTTCATGTCTATTTTTCAGTGAAACACTATCGAACGAAGGAGTCATCGAGTATATTAACAGTCACGCATTATTCTGGGCGTGCAATACGACAAGCGGAGAAGGGGACCGTGTATGCCACACATTGAAAACATCATCATTCCCATTTATTGGGGTCATCGTTTATAAGGAGTCACGGATGACTCTAGTCGCCAGGTAGTTAAATTATTTATGGAACAATAAATAATTTTAACGCTAATTTAGTTTTCACGAACCGATAGCATTTCAGCATTAGCATTTTCCTTGCCTACTTAGTTTCTTATTGTCAGCTTCTTACTTATTGATTTATATTTGTGTCATTTCAACTTGTAAATATAATAGATTGATGACTATTTTTGTTTTCCGATCTCAGAATGGAAGGGCCATCGACTGCCGAGGAGCTAATTAGCCGATTGACCGCTGTAATTTCGTCAAATGAGAACTATCTTGAAATCGCACGACAAGAAAGGTGAATGTTGTTATTCTTTATTTTTAATGGCTATGCTCTGTCTAGATACTAGCAATAATCGGTGGTGTTTTGTTATTTTGAAAATTGAAAAGGGCAACGAGTTTTGTCTAATTTCCAAGCGTCATAACCATTTACCTATATTGGCCTCAGTTACTATTAGGTGCGCAAGTTTGAATACTATTCTATTTCTCCATGGTGTGAATTTTTGTATATTTATGTGACACCTTGATCACTCCCATGTAATAACGATTCCTTCTCAACTTGCAAATAGTGTTGACGCTCTTGTTTAGAATTAATCGTCACCAAATTGTCACTCGTTCTTGAGAAATAATTTCGATAAGGTACAAGCAATGTCGAACAAAAGACAAACGGTATATTTTCCTCGTAAAAGGAATTCGTCAGAGCGAACAACTCGCAAATCTGCTAGCGCTGATCGTGCGACCACGTCTGTTCAAAGGAAACGTGAACCGAATCGTATTCAAAAGAGACCGGTCGAGCCTAGAAAGTGTGTGAAGGTTTGAATGTTCAAAAGTGGAGTTATTATTGTAGTTTTTAGGACGCGGGATCAATAGTGATGTTTACAAAATCATAACAATTTCTGATACGCAGAACGCTAATGGTATTTTCTACATTGGAGGGTAGCATATTTTTTTAGTGGCCGGGAAAAACCAAGGCTTTTTTCTTAGCTTAGTTGAGGCAAGGAAACGAACAGATAACCTCTTTTTTCCTCTTCAGAAACAAGAGAAGGCTATGTGTGTCCAACATTGAAGCCCGAGACTTTAATATTGTCACACGAATTGTTTCAGGATCAACCGAAGTCTTACGCAGAGGATCAGACGAGAACAGGACGCCGCTTATTTGGAATCCTTGAGAGTGGATCAGGAGAAAGAGCGAAAACGTAATGAAGAGCAGGAGAAAAAATTACAAGCTCAGCGGGAACTGCAGGAACAAGAGCAGGCAGAGCGTGATCGGAGAGATGTACGGATTCATTTTTTTGTCTGAACTTGAAAAATGATATGGCAACATTTTATAGCAATAGGATATTTCACTAGTGAAGAACACCGACGTCGTTTTGTGTAAAACCCATATTTTGAAAATTGAAGAACAGTCTTTCTGGAAAAATATTGGAACAAACGTCAGATTCATGTTGGATGATGCAAAATGGGCAAAAAATTTATTCCTTCATAGAAATGCCTTGCTCCTGATAACAAATATCATAGTTCTTGAGATTTTCAACATGGGGAAATTCCTTCCAGGCAATCAAGCGTGCTAAAATCGAGTTGGCATCTGAAATACCTGATGAGCCGGAGCCGTCGCATCCGGATTCACTGTCGATAGTTTTCAAATTACCTTCTGGCGAACGTGTTGAGCGTAGATTCCTCAAGACGCACAAACTGAAGGTTTGAAAAATTACAAACTATGGTAAACTGAAGCTTGGTGCAAATACCGTCTGAAAATGGGAAACGAAGCGATTTGCAGCAATCTGATAGGTCATGTTTAAAAATGGAACCCTTATCTTTGAACCATCATATCGAAGTCCCGTTTTTCTGGTACTTGAATCAAGCTTTATACACATTTTTCGTTTTCTTGGAGCTTTGTTATAGCTTTTTGAATTGTTTCAGGACGTATACAACTTCGTATTTTGCCACCCGTCGTCACCGGATGTTTTTCAAATCGCCACCAATTTCCCGAAAAGGGTTCTCGAAACTGAGACGGCTCCAGATAAACTGTTGACTGAAGCTGGGCTCAGCCGGAGCGAAGTTCTCTTCGTCTATGACCTTGAAGCGTAGCGTTCACGTTGCTTGATGTCAAAGTAGCGGCAAAAAGGTCACGAAACGGATGTCGCTACCAGTTGGATACTCGATATTCGCAGAGAACAAAACGATCACAAAAAAGCTACTACTCAGATTCAAATTGGAAAACAATTTTCAAACCGTATTCTTCTCATTCCATTAGCTCTTTTTCGAAGCAACTCTCAACATTGGTTTTTTTCTTTTTAATTACTATTTTTTTCTATTTTTGCAATGTGTTGTTGCTAGTGCTTTTCAGCAGTTGTAATTCTCAACTGTTATTTTATTTCATCATTATTTTACGAATTATGGATTTCCACCTCGAACTCGCATTTAGCCTGAAATACTTTAGTTGTAACGTGTCGTGTCTCAACAGAGCAAAATACACCTGTTTTTGAAAAGCGAGCGTATATTAGCTTCCGTTTTTCTCCCGATAGCAAACCAAGTCTGTACTCAGGCCTTGTTTGAGTAGCAAAAACAGCATGTATTCTAGATATTGTACTATTTTTGTCTCAGGTGACAGATAAAACTTAATGCTGCTTAGTCGACTCTCTAGTTCCTAAATATGAAATTTCCTAGTTCCTTCCCTCTAGTTCCTAAATTATGAAATTTTCTTAAAAGGCTGGACGAAATTTCGAAATTTTTCAAAGCAGAATTAAGATTTTCGAATTTTTAAAAATTTTTGGTAATTGAAAAAAAAAGCAGCATTGAGGGAATTTCTCTGTGTGAATTTAAGCGTAGAGACAATTATGTTCAAAGTATGTAGTAAGTGATAAACGGTCGATTTCATATTTTTAATGATCAACTAGCCACAATAGTTCCCTAATGATACAAAATACTATAGTGTTACAAGGTCATCGGATTTTGATCAATACCAGTAAGTTTTGGCTGGTGTACGCGTCTCAACGATTCCCTCAGCTTTCATGACGTCCATTTCAAAAGTAGATAAGGTCGGTTTAAACGTGATATCCGAGATTTGATCGTCAGTTGTATCTTTTGTTTTCGACTCGACGTACGTTTTTTTCGTTTTGTAGTCGTGCGTGGCCAGGGCACTTACAGGTATCGGAATTAATCGGCCTGTACGAGTTGATACGCGTACCTTGTCTCCATCTTCTGTATACCTGGAATATAAGAGATGGTTTTTTTTTTTAAATCGACTTCAAGTGGAATGGAAAAAAATTTCTCAAACACCAAAATGATGATCACATCTAAAAATTCTAATTCAAATATTTAGCCATTACACAATATCATCCATGCTAAGTTTCCTCGTGATGAACTCATGTCAAGATATACCTCCATTCGATTTTTGTTGACTGAAGATCTGACGGATCAACCAAAGACACCTCATGATTGATGAGCAAAGGTTGTTCAACGGCGATTACGCTACCGGGGAAATTCGACGTCTTTCCAATCACTTTCAGTTGGACATTGAGTCCCTCCACGAGAACCCAATTCCTCTCCTCGATTACCTCAACAATAGGCCCTTGTTTGCCTTTATCTGGACCCACGAGAATCTCAACTCGATCACCGATAAAGTAACTCCAATCTTTAACAGGTTCGAGAAAGACCTACAATGTAAAAGAGAGCAGTTACTAATATTATTTTATTTTTTCCAAAGTATTTGAATTTTTTAAAGGTAACAACTATGCTGCATACTTTACGACGGCGCGATGCATTCATTTGTTGAAACTGCGCCGTCCACGGTTTATGTGTCTCGTAGTACTTTTTGGATATGGCCAATTTTCTTGGCATGTACTGCGGATAACCGCGCGGGTTCTTCCATTCCACCTGAATAAGGATAATTTTTAATACAAGTTGCAAATTACGAAGATGCCTGGCTTCAAACCATTACTCCAGATCCGAAGGTTGGAAACTTGGTATGGCACCACCAAATCGACAGGGCCAAGACCAGAGTTTCCGCAGGAGCCGCTAGAGAGTAATAGTTGAAACATTTACGTCCGGGGGTTGTGAGGGGGAGAAAAACCAGGCGATTCATTCTCCAATTCTTTATTGGCTGGCCGAGCACTTTCGCCCATTCGGGCATCTTCAGGGCTCGGCCAGCCAATAAAGCATTGGGGAATGAGTCTTCTGGTTTTTCTCCCCCTCACAAACCTCGGACATCAAGAAATGCGACGAGAAGGATACATTTACAATCGCCAAGCATACCACAGGCTATGCTAAGGTAGCAAGTGAAAATTGTGTTAAGTGTCGACCACAGAGAAAGGGAGAACGACCAAGAAAACTGTTTATTCCTCACGAATTAGGCACGTCATTATACTCCTCAACCATGGATACAATATTTTACGTTTGGATCGTCTCTAGAAAAAATACTTCCTTCCTTTGGGTTTATACATATTTGATTCAAGCAATATTGTCTAGCCGATGTGTAATAGTGGCTAGAGTAAAACTTACGGATTCCAATGTTCGCCGGACATAAGATTCGGGCAGGTTCGCTTGTTTCTTCGTTATCTCACCTATTCCTTCTTTTGTCAATTTGGCCAAAGCTTGGGTGAACCTCATTATCGCTTACTAACTATGCAACGTTTTATAAAATAATCAGTTTTTACTGTTCAAACCATACGAAACGAAAAAGAAACTTGAAAAGCACACCGAAAGAACACAATGTTATCAGTAAATCAACCTTATCATAAGGTCCATGTGAGCCATTTGATAATTTCTAAAAAATTCTTCCAGAAAAATTGGAAAAGTATTTGAAACATTTAGATGAAAATGAAGAGATAAATAATTATATTTTCTTGATTTTGAAAAAATCAAGAACCCAAAAACGACGAATTATATTTTCTTTCTGAAAATATGAAGAAATTTAAATAAATTCGAGTTTTGTTCAACTATCGATATTCAATAAGTATCGATAGCAGATTCTATAAATCGATCGGTAATAAATGATTGTCCACTATTGGAAAATCGCGGGGGAGGACGGAAGAAAAGCTAACTGTCGTGTATTCCTTCGGCTATGAGCCTCCAACCGACATATTATTATAAATTAGAATAATTTTGCATCCGAGCAGTGCTCACGATTTGTTATCGTTCTTTAAATTCCGGTTCGGGTTTTGATTCAATCGATAGTATTGCAATGTGTCTATGCTGTGATAACAGTGATAAGACATTTTGTCATGTCCTGAAAACATCATCAACATGGGATTTTGATCAATGGTCAATAACTTGTTTGATTCTGATTACTCTCGTTACGAATTGTTCATCCGACCTTTGAATCTATCACCTCCGGTAATTCATAAAGTTTATAATTATGAGAAAATTTATTGTAACTATTCAATCAATTATTCATAGTGATGTTATTTCATTCGCAGAAGTTGATTCTAGTAATTTAGATAAATTAGCGAAAATCGTCTTTAGTGGCTTATTTTTTAACTATAAAAAATTCTTGTAAAATGAACTATCACTAGCTATTTCATAAATTACAGCCAGTTTAGTGTTTTATTCTTGCGTTCTCGTGGCACATGGCTTCAAGGCATGTGAAACGTTTTCTGCAGTAATTTGCAGTTCATTGTTCAAGAGTAGGTTTACTTCGAATTCCATTCTCTGTGTTTTTTGGATAATGCTGGAAGGTCCGCTAGAGATCAGTTCTACAAAGTTTCTAGATTCTACTGAACATTATGCTTATCAAAGTGTCTCGCCCTTCTTAAAAATAGTGAAAAACCTTGTCCTTCTATTGCAAGCGAAATATTAGCGATGGTTGAAATGATTTTCAATGAATTTTTTTACAGATAATGCTGTTTTAGAAGTACAAAAATGAATGAATTAGATGCTACTTCTACGGCTGAAATGTTGCCAAACATTGAAACGAAAAGACGGTCCAAACTGTTGAGGTAAGTTTGTAGGAAATTATTGCCTCTACTTTGTCCTATTTGGTATCCAATATTCAACTTTATGGTAAACTCGGGTGTCTCTGTATCAAAACTTTTTAATGCAGAGGTGAAGAAATCATCAATTCGAAGAACAATTCATTGAAGGATCTTCCATCTGGGTGCAAGGAATATGCTCCAGACAATTCCTGGCTTGAGCAGAAACAAATCCAAGCTACACTGGAGACTTACCATAATCTAGTTGGGGCTGAACGGATTGAAAAAAAGTCAGTCAAGATGTACAAAAGATATACATTTTGTCAAATTTTACGGCATTCCATTTTCATATTATTGACCACGTTTCACACGATTTGCAGGCAAAATTTATCAGCAGCCATTTGGATGAGCGATGTCGGCAAAGCTAAAGTTACCAAAAAAGCTGGCAAACATTGGGAAGTTTTTGGACATACGATCAGTTCAGAGGATTGGTTGTTCCCAGAGGAAGCTCTTTTCCTACTTGAAGTGGTCAGTTTTCAACACTTGTATTTCCTTATTCTTTAATTGTAGTCAATTCATTCTGGCTCAGGTCCACGTATATATTGGTTTATTTTGTGTGTTATTGGGATAGTTAGGACAACTGTAAATGTATTAAAATTGGCTCTTTTGTTGCAGAATGCATTAGAGCTGTTTCTGGACGATGTCCCACTGAGCCTTGAACAAACCTATTCAATTATTGTTGGTCAGCATTGCTCTCTCAGCGAGTACCGCGTCTTTTCACACTTATCGCGCAAAGGTTACCGTGTTCTCCGTCATGATAAACGCATCACGGTCACTCGTTACGAGCGAAATGTCCATCTAGACCAGATGAGCTTAGCAGAACGGAGAAACAATACTACTCGTGATAATGCGGAAGGAAAGAAGAAGACCCAGGATGAGACCGTTGTAGAAAATACCCCCGAAGAAGCGAACGGGATCAAGGTGGCAGCTGAAGTGGCAGAATCGACCGCTGCATCTGCACTTTCCGACTCAGACGATGTGAATAGCAAAAATTTGAAAACACATGAAACTTCCACCGCTACCAGGGGAAGCATTGATTCTGATCTTGAAAGAGCAAATGGTCGACAAAAAAAGAGCGCATCAAAAGAAATGTCTCCCGATGTGATGATAATTGAAGACCCAGTTATTGAAGTGATCACCATTGACCAGGATGACGAAAATGATGATATAGAAATTACCTACGTAAAGCCCCGGTCTCTTGTGGAAACAGTGAATTTGCTTGAATCAGATGAAGAAGATGATGATGTCATTTTTGTGCCAGATAAGTCAAAATCTAACGATCCATCGAAATGGCGAAATTGGTATCTAACAATCCAAGAATTTGTCAACAAAGAGTTTCCTCCAGATCAGGAAACAAACCAGCCGCCAAAGATGACAAAACTGAGAATGATAGATTGTTTCGATCTGGCGAATAAAAGCATTGACTCGATTATGAGGGCGATCCCACCCCACAATGGTTCTGTAGAATTCATTAATGCTCCTGATCAAAGATTCATACCTGCTGAGATCCTGCCGAAATTTTCACATTATAGAATATCTTTGAATTTAGACAATGCCGTGCAGGTTGTTGAGGAAGAGAATGACGAAGAAGCGTCGGTTGATACGACACAAAATTTGGACTATATTCTCAGGAATGATCAGTCGAGAACAACCTATGGCTACAGTTTTCACCGAACAAGGTCCTCTTACAATAGACGTCCTCACCAACGACCTTTTGTAAGCTGGATGCGGCGGAGATGCTTTTCAAACAATAATGAGAATGCATCCAATGAGCAATTTTTTGGCAACACTTCGTTCGCAGACCAGCGGCCATTTTTTCAACACGCTGGTCGCTTCAACCAAAGAGCTTCCGGTCAAAACAGTTCCAGCTTTCAAAACCAAAATAATTTCGGACGTTCAGCCCATACTAGTTATCAAAATAATGGTGGAAGCAGTTCTAGAATTCCTCTATTGCCGACTCCTTTTTCACAGAATTCCTCAATGATAAGGAACCACCAACCGAACCATCAGTACCAACATCAGTTGTCATTAATGAACAACGTCCAATCGACTATGGGCCAGATGTTTAACCAGGCTGTATCCTCATTGAACCCTACCAATCCAGCTGCGAACCAGATGAAGATGGCATTGCAGCAAGCGTGCCAGATGCAATTGCTCGCCATGAGCTTAATGCAAGGTTCTCAAACACTGATGCAGTTTGGTAATACAACTACAGGCGGCAATAATTTCAACCAGTTTACTGGAGGGGCTGTCCAATACAGATCGCGTCGTCCATATTACCGAGGCAACTGGCGAGGTCGTGGCCTTGACTGGCGTCGCCAAGCTCCTTTTGATTCACAATGTTCGCCAAAAAGAACGTCATCGGTCATAGTAGAGGATGACCAAGACGTGGTTAAGATCGAGTCGGATGATGAGGATACGAAGGTGAAGCCAGGACTGAAGAGGGTTATTGCTCTCAGCGCCATAGCTGGTCTCAATTCGCCGAAGAGGGTGAAAATGAATAATGAAAATGTGAAAATGGAAAAAACCTGCAAATCCTCCTCATTAAATGGGAGACAGGCAAAATCAAGAAAACCGAGTGTTCCTGTTGACATGAAGTGCGAACCAGCAAATCAAATTTTAACGCGAGTGAAAGATTTCATCTGTGAAGATGATAAAAATATTAATTCCTTGACAGTATCCGACGATGTTTCTTGTAGTGGATCTGATGACTGCCAAGTGGTTAGCACAGCGACCCCTGCAATCAGCCTGCCTCCATTGCAACCTTCGATCGTCGAAGGTAATGATGCAAGCTGTTCTTCTATTTTGTCAGACACTGTTGAAATTGTGCAGCCCATGCCATCTAATCAAGGTTCCCAGAAACCGCTGGAAGTGCTGGATAAGATCCATATTGAGGACGAGTCGCAGCTGAGTGTTCAAGTTGACAGTTCAACTCCAGAAATTATCAATGACCATGATGGTATGGATGTGTCTCCAGATTTGACTATGGGGTCTCAAGAAAACGATGAAAACCAATTGGAAAAGAGCCATCTAGAGACTTCAAATGACTGTGAAAAGTCTCCAAAGCCGGCCAGCAACGTTTCTGAAATCGCAAGCCCTATCCAAGACGAGCAATGTTTGCCTCTTGGGGAGGAGAATAGTGAAGACAGTGAGAAGACTCCTGGAGAGGATCATGTATTTGTAGAGGAACCGCTCCCCGATTCTTGGAACGCTTTGAAGAAAGTTGGGCTGACAGATTCGACCAAGAGTTTTCGGACGATCCTCAACTACGACGAGCAGGGAGTCACTGTCAGTAAGTACAATTTATTGCTAATTCCTGTTTACTGAGACCCTGTCCACGAGAATATTGTTGGCTGGGGTAATATTAATAGCGAAGAATCACTAGATTTCAAGTTGTGTCCAATCGAGAGGGCTTTAATATAATATTCTCCTCCTTGATGATGCATTTTACAGCTTGTTGTTTGAGAGAGATAACCCTGACCATTGAAGAACTTGTTTATTTTTATTCATTAATGTGATGTATGACTATAACATACTAATCCACAACTTTTATTCCTGGGTAAACACACATTATTATTTGCAGAGGAAGTGCTGAAATCACTGCAAGTGATTGGGCCTATTAATGAAACTGACGACACTAGTTTCAATTCCCTGAAAGTGGCATACGACGTTTACCTGCCGCACCAGCCGTTCAGGAAATCTCTCCAACTTGTGCCTAATTATAGAATTATTGTTGCGGAGTAAGTTATTCTCTGAATCTCACATCTTCTGTCACTTGTGGCAGATTTTGGCAAGTTTATCAAGACCATTGACAACTGAAATTTATAATCTCTCAATATTTTCAGAGCGAACGTGTTTCCTTCAGTTGTTGAGCTGAACCAATTGAAATCAATATACCTAGACGATGTCTCCTTTGTGTTTGCTGTCGTGTTTGAGGACTCTGTCGGTTTCTACAATCTGCAAGCTGTCGAACTGCCTTTATTGATCGAAGACGTTTGAACCATTATGAAGAACTGAATTTGTCATCAAAAAAATCGAATCTGTCAAAATTTTGCCAAAATGTTCTAGTTGGTCAACAAATTCAAAGTCCGTTGGTATGAAAGACCGTTGTCATTGACGACTGGAGGCATTGACCACTTAAATTGACTATCTGATTGGCATCTTTATTTCCTAGAAGTGACAGGTCTTTTATATTGTATAATTTTAACTTTTTTCAAGTGCGGTTGACTTAGCTTTGTAAAAGTGATAACACATTATTTGTAGTTACCTCGGATACCGTTATGTTGTAAAATATACTAATTTTTGGCAAGAACGTTCTTCCTCCCCCAACTATACGTTATATTGAGATGGCTATTACATCTACTTTTCTTCTGCTTCTTTCTTTTTGTTAAGACTCGTGCTTTCAAGTAAACTGGACTGCTCGCAGCGGTATTGTTATCATATATATTATTTTGATGATATTATATGATTAATGGTTATTAGGTTATCTGTCAATTGATGAAAAATACAAGTACTGAGTGGGCCACTAATTTTGTACTCGTGAAGAAGAAATTTGTCCAAGCGTTCTCGAATAAGGTGCTGCAGCGTTTTTCCGTTCCAAATTCGACAGTCAAGATAGAAGTAGAGTGGTTGTGAGGGGGAGAAAAACCAGGCGACTTATTCTCCAGATTCTTAATTGCTGGCCGAGCACTTTCGCCCATTCGGGCATCCTCAGGGCGACGTGGAACCATGAGGTCCAGCCATGGTTCCACGTCGCCCTGAGGATGCCCGAATGGGCGAAAGTGCTCGGCCAGCGTTAAAAAATCCGGAGAATAAGTCGCCTGGTTTTTCTCCCCCTCTACAAAAAATGCGACGACAACCAAACGAAGATAGAAGTAGTTCCGTGCATTGAAATTGGACTAAGTACTGAAAGGAATGTGAAAACGGGAATATTTGTTGTGACCGCTGGTATAAATGGTAGTCCAACAATTGGCCCCGAGCCGGCCGACAGCAGGCGGGAGTTTCTCCCTCCATGAAGTACCTACTTGGCTTCCTTGGGCCTTCCAGCTCTCCAGTCTCGTTTTCATTGGCCAGTGTATAACGGGCTTTGCGCCAGGATACTTTCTAATCCAACAGTTGACGGTGATACGCGATAGGCGGATGATGATATTTGTGTTGTTAACGTGACTTTCGACGAAATCAACAGGATATACATTGAACGAGGTAAACCTTCAGTATGTTTATAATCATGTTACGGCTTCAGGTGGTTTTCAATTTTCATAAATATGCGATTCTGTCTATTACATGATACGTACATTCATGTCACGAAAGCGGATGTTTTCAAGGTAGATTTCTTTTAGGGTGTCGATTTTTACACGCGCGCTTTTGTTATATAAATGACTATTGTTGCTGATATTTCTCCCCGAAATGACTAAGCGCCAAAATATGCAGCAATATGTTTCGTTGTTCCTAGCTTTGTTGATATAAAAAATATTATTGTGAACCTATGACCTCAACAAGCTGGAATGCATAGATACTATCAGTTTCCCGTTGACAGCCTCATTTACCTACTTGGAAATATTTTATTGTCCGCCGAGACTCTCGAGTGTTAGTTATCTTTTTGTATTATTGATGTTTCGGAGGAAACGTGTGCCCTAATTTTATTATTTTCGAACCACAATCACGCATGATTCTCTGAATATAATAATAACGCTCATGAACAGGAAACTGTTAATGAAAGTCATCGTTAACAATTTTCTTTCATTTCAGTACCTCAATACGAAACGGTGCTATAAAATTCCTCGATTTAATGCATAACTTTTCTCTCCTCGCTATTGGCGAAAACATCTTGGTATTACGCAAGCTCAAATTGCAGTTTCTGATCGTCCTGTTTCCTTGTTTTGCCATCAAAGAGCGGAAGGTGAGTGTCACGTATTCCGTTGCGCAAGTCGATGGAAATCAAAGGCGCGGCGCAACTTTACCTGTTGAACGTACTCGGCTTGCAACTTCCCTGTCAGTGCCAAAGGAACAGGGATAATCATGAATTCCTCGATCCTTGCTCGCCTGAGCTTCGTTCCCAGCTGGACTTATTGAGACTTGATTGATCCTTACATGGCTCTCGCTATTCCACCTACTCTTTGTTCGCGAGAGATTAACAGGTGCTATACAACGCCACCTGTTTCGATTCACTAGCCATCTCTAATATTACGAGGAAGAAATTGCGTAAATTCGGTCTGTCGATGGAAAATATAGCTCGAGTAAATCGTGAAAATAATAACAATATTGAAGACATTGAACAAAAACTTTTCTTGCGTTTTTGACCAGTTTATGAAGCATCGAGGGAAAATCCGGCGCCTGTTTAAAATCAGTTACATTCTGATATATTTAATGTTTTTCGAGCCTATCTTTGAGAAGCTATTGCTAATCTTTTTTCAGCGTTTACAGTCTTGAACTTTTCGCATTCTAGCACTGCAAAACGGATTTTATTCGGAAAAAACCTTAGAGGAACAAACGTGGGAAATTTACCTGCTTTAATTTTACAAACACGACTCCTTCGTTTCGAGTTAAAAGCGAAAAAATGCTCCCAACTGGCTATTTATGGAAAGAAAACCTGATAAAATGGTAAATTTATATCAACGAAAATCATCAATTAGTGTTTGAGTTTGACGGCTTGAAAAAGTAGTGAAAAAAATCTAATCTGTATCAAGACTTTTTGTGTCGGCGCGCCGTTGTTCCGCTCGAAGCTGGTAGCATATTTGTCGAACGAAGATTACTTTTGTGGCATCTAATGCTCGCCCATTCATGAGTCAGAAAATGACTATCCTAGTGACTTATCACGGAGCCGAGTTTTCTCATCTCTTACCGAAATCGGAACAGGTGAGTAACGGATCTAGTGGACCTGAGTCGGTCAAGTAACAGCTAGACGGTCGAGGAACCTGTCACGATCAGGCGAGCAACCTTGCGATCACTCTCCACCCAAAAATACCTATTATCGTGAAACGTGATTCTGTCGATGTATTCGCATCTGACTAGTAATTGGTCAACCAAATTACGATAATTGATCGATGCTTCTCATGTAAATATTGAAGAGGATTATATTAGAAATAATTATAAACCGTTGAACACACACTTTCGGTTTATTATTCAATTATAAACCATTCTAATTGCCCAAGAAACCAAAGATGTGCAGAGATCACACAGTACTTCAATGTTTGAGTCGTTTACAGGTATAACTAAGATCATGGGTATAACCAATCATAAAATCAAGAAGCTTGTACTAAAGGCGGAACGTTATTACTCCACGACTGTCATTGAAAAACTAGCTCGGCGAACCCAAAAATAGAAAAACGCACGAATTAAGTTAATAATGCGGAATTGCAGTATTTTAACGTAACATAATGATACAAGTGTTGTAAAATGGGATAATTTTTATGAACCTGCAGCATCAAAAATATTGATTTTTTTGGCGGCCTGTAAAAATTGAAATAATCAATAAACCGCAAAGGCGGAAGTACGATGTGTGATCCAATCGATACAAAACAATGTTTGTGAAATAGTGTCATTTTTATAGCAAGGAGATCCAAATATACAAAAGTGCGTAAATAAAATAACGGAAAATGCGAATTACGAGGAGTTACGGTGCGTGACACCAATAATGAAAATCGTACGACATTCAACTGACATTAAGAAACATTTTAAATTCCCCCGCTTCATATTTGCAGTCTGAATATATTTTCAATTTTTCGGAAGTACTGCATGTGACCCTCGTGATAAAATCTGACTTCATTCAATCGCCGACCCAAACATTTCAAGACCTTGAACGTTCAAATATATTGATTTTTCCGGCATGCAAAAATCAAAATACAGATTACGCACTAGCGAAATTGTGAAAAGGCTCATAACGTGGAGTTACGGTATGAGACCCAATATACAAAAATCAAGCATCATCTGCTCGCTATAATGAACATTTTAAGACCACAAACGTTCAAAAATAGTCTCGTATTGCCTGTAAAAATGAAAACAGAAAAAAAGTTTGACGGTTATATCTCGGAAGTACTGTGTTATTATCCAAAATCCGGAAATTGGCTAATTTTGCACATTTACTAGGAGAAAATTCTTTGAAAATTTCATTGAGTTTAATTCATTTTTCACGGAGATATGACGATTTATGTCATTTTTTGACCACAGACACTTGTTCAGAATGTGTTTCTGAGTTAAATATTCATTTCTTCCAAATTCATTTCTGAACTCGACATTTCAGACGATCACAATACTTCCATTTTCTACGTAAACACGGACGTACAAACGTTGCAAATGATGGAACATTTTTCATGTATTGGACATCGTGTTTATTATTCCTTTGTCATGCACTGATTTCATGTCCTTTGTGATTGAAAAAAATTGTTTTGATTTTTACAGGTCATAAAAATCAATATTTTTGAACGGCCAAGGTCCGACAAGGTTCGTTTTGTCGAATTGTTGGCGATTGATTCTTAACGTTTGGCTTACTACTTTGTACATCCATTTTGAACTGTTTTCGCTATTTCGCTAGTGCTATTCTATATTTTGATTTTAATAGGCTGCAAAATCAATATATTTGTACGCTCAAGGTCTTGATATTTTCGCTTCGGTGATCGAATGATGTTGGATTAAATCATAGGTGTTACAGATTGTACTTCTACGTAACTCGCAAATTTCCGTTATTTTATTCGATAATTTTGTAAATGATTTTTCGCCCTCCTTGTTCGGGAAAATTCCGATTTTCATAAGAATCAAATTGAGATTATGGTGTGTATAATTTTACTCAACTTTCTGATTTTAAGACAACAAAACCGCTCGAAATCATTTTTATAATTCAGTTTTCTTACGCTTTTTATTTTGTATTTTATTTTATTATTTTTTAAAATTTATTTTTATTTTTTTTTGGCAAACCATATACCTACTAGGCATATTCATATTATATGAATTTCTTGATATTTCCTGATAGGTTAATTATGAATCCCTTTCGCCATCTCAAACATGGAAGTACTGTGTGCCTAAGCTCACGATTTATTTTCCTACGTCATTTAGAGTGATGTCTATTTGGCTGTAAATCTTCCCCTTCAATATCTCCTATACTCCGGTACAATTAGCCTTGATTAAGTGTTGCCAAAATAGATCCTCCAGGTGGAGGCTTAAGATGGCTTCAGGACAGTCTAGCTAGATCTAAATTTAGATGTACCCACTCGGTTCAAATAGATAGAGTCTGGCGTTTATTTTCAGTCATTGGAAAACTCTTCTCCAGCTCTTCCGATATTGAGTTCGTCGTGGGTGATAAATAAAAACAGCGCTTCCTTCCATTTGTTTGAAAATAGTGAAACTGACTTGGTCTTCGCATTTAATTTATTTTATGGATCTCGCGAATGATGCTTACTCACGTCTAACAAGGCAATTACTCACAGTACTTTGAAAAAGTTATGACGCGGAACGCTGAGTAATTTCAAGCTGTGCTAGCGTTTCTGTTCAGACGGGAAATAAAGCGTCCTACGTCAAGGCTATTGACTTTGATCCTAGTGAACTAGTTTGTTCTGCGTACTTCGTTTATCGCTCAAGTTTTACCTATTTTAGGTTCAAATTAGTGATTAAAGTTACCCTCGAATTTCGAGCGATCGAACAGGATAGTTCCCAATTTCTCGAATACAGGGTTTCCAAGTGAACAGTTTCAGCGGAGAAACTACCCTAAATTTTCTATACTATCACCCTCAACGATGCTTGTCGCTCGCATTTCCTTCCGTCGTAGCGAGGACGCGCCAAAATCAATATCTAGAGGCTACAGTAGTACTATACAGTTATTGAAATCGTTAATTCCTGCATTGCCAGCGATTTCATTCAGTTTTTTCCTATTACTCCAATTTTACCCCAACTTTTCAAAAAAAAATAAAAATAAATAAATAATAATAATAATAATAAAAATTAAAAAATTGGACAGACCAATTTTTTTTCTAATATTTTTCAAACAATATTTAGTTGTGGCAAATATCTAGAAAAATATTAGTATGCCATTTTTTATACCAATGTTTAGCAAATTCTTTTGTGAAATCCAGTGGCGCATGGATTTATCTCAGTGGAATTCAGAAATCTGAAATCAGTGACACCTAGTAAGCTGCTCTTGCACTGTTCAGGTAGGTAGTTTGACCTTAATTTCCCAAGGTTTACTTAGCCAACGCACCGAGGTCATTCACATTTACTTTAAGAGGTGAACGTCAGGTGAGGTCAAGTTGATCTCCCTTGCTTCTGCCATTTCTTCAGCATAACGGCTCAACCAGTTCACTAGCGGATTGAACGGTATTGAAACGTGGTTTCGCGCATCATGCACATTGCAACGCGATCGGAAAAAAATCCGTTACTTACTTGGAATAGGAGCCTGAGAACCTTTTCTTCGTCCCGCGAACCGCAACTGAACGAACTATAAGCTAATTTTTTTTTCGCAATTTTGAAGTTTTTACGCTGAATTTCGTTCCCGAGTTATCGCAGCATTTGTGTGGAATTTGAACGTTTTCGAGAAATTCGGCTAGAGATATAACTCGAGAATTCCTAGAGCTATATAAATCGTTCTATTTACTTGTTGGAATGCTCGTCATGCACTCTCTCATGCTGTGTCGTTAGGCGATAAATTCGACTTTAAATGAAGTAATTTAGAAAAATAAAATGATTTAAAATTACTATTTTCATGAAGGAATTTCCAGGAATTTCCAATTTCAGGAAGGAGGTATAGTTACCAATATGTTGTCAGGTTGAAACGTTCAGAACTGTTCAGAATTGTACAGTATTACAAAAGGACGGTGTAGCTAAGGAATTATAACCCTGTTTACAATCATTTGCAATTTGAAATGTTTTTTCCCTAGTTTTCTGTTTCCAGTTAAAGGTTTCCTTAAAACGACAAACGAATGAACATAATTATGATTTTGACATAGGTTTTGGTCTGTCCTAATTGGTTGAGATTGTTGCTTTTAAGTTATAATCACAAGAACAAAACTCAGCAAATGATAGGTCTCAATTATGATCTAAGCATACGATTTTTATAGCTCCAAGAACTCTCGAGCTATACCATCATGCCAAATTTCTGAAAACCTCCCAAATTAAACACAAAAACTGTGATAACTCGAGAACCAAGAAAGCTATTAAACTCGCATTGGTATCATTCGATTCAGCGTTCAAAAATCTATAGGAATTAATACCAAATACACCTTATTCTAGAAAACGTTGGTTTTCTTCTCATCAAACTCCCAAAAATTACCCTTAAAATTGAGTTAGCGATTTGGTTAAAGAATTGAGCCTTTGTCCGGCCAAGATTGATTTTTGGTGAAAAATTCAAAAATTTTGCTTTTATAGTTTTGTCGGAAAAGTGTTGACAGCGTACGGCGGACGGACGGATTTTTTAAAATTTGATATTCGTATTCTACATGCCTTGAAATGTAAAACATCATATTTTGAGGGGGTCAGACAATTTATTTTCTTGGGTTATTACGGGGGTTTATTATTGAATAATAAACAATTATTATTGAATAATGAACCAAAAATTAAAAAGTGAAATTTACCAAAGCCTATAAAAAAGTTAATAAAAAAATGATGAAAGATTTATGAGAAAATTCTTATGCAATTTCGCCTGTTCCAGCATCATTGAGCGTGCTAATAAAAAATTTCTACGTTGGCAGTTTTGTTGTAGTAACTTTTTCGTTCCTGTTCAACCGCTGCTCTCTGTCAGTGTTTTTTTCATCATTTTCGAGACAGAAAGACCGTATGAAGTTAACGTCCGACCTCGAAGCACAGAAATGAAACCTGATTTAGAACGGTTAGCTTGGAACGCATTTCTCCCAGACCGGTTCCGCTGACCGGTAGACTCAGCCTCCGGACCCATTTTCTTAATCAGGAAGGAAAAACGCAACTCTTGAAGGCTGGAACAAGGAGAGTTTATTAAAAGGGACCGAGAAATAGAGGGTTTCATGCCTTAGTACTGATAGCAAGCTGTTAGAACGAGCGAGAGAACGCAAGGCTGGATAGATTTTTTCGAGAAAGAAAATCCCACCTCTGAAAAATGTAGGAATCCGGTTACTCGTTGACGCCCCGCTAACAAATTTATCGTGCTTTCTCCTGCCACCAAGAAGTTGTGCTTTCTGTTCATAGTATGGACTACGGGTCATATTACTTCTACGATGAACTCAATTCGAGTCGACGATATCTATTTACTTTCCTCGATAAACTCAACCCACGTGGAGATCACTATATAATATCACCATTTCTTAATCAGCCAAAAATCTTCCGAAATAACTCACTGTTCAAATATTGTATGGATTTAATACACATTCTGTGATTATCGGACGAGAAATTAATAACCAAATACACCTCTCACGGAGAAACGATGGAAAATACAAATTTTCTCCCCCTCATAACCCCCCAAAAACACCCTCAAATTTGAGGCAGCGATTTGGTTAAAGATTTGAGCCATTGTCTGGCCAAGGTTAATTTTTGGTGAACATTTCAAGAATTTAGCTTCTCTAGTTTTGCCAGAAAATTGTTGACAGCGGACGGACAGAATTTTTTTAATTGGACATTCGGATTTTACATGCCTTGAAACGTAAAACATCAAATTTTGAGAGGGGGTTAGAAAAATTGTTTTCTTCGGCGATTACATTGTTTTATTATTCTATAATAAACCAAAATCAAGACGCATTAATTTACCTCTATAAAAAATGCCACTTAACGATTCACAATATTAATTTTTGCGGCCTAAAAAAATCGAAGTATAAATTACCGCCCAGAGCAACGAAAATGTTTCTATTTACTTTTTGTCATAGAAAACCTTACAACTTGTGGGCACGTATGTCAAAATGTGACTTTCGAAACGCCCGGTCTGAAAACGAGATTTCGTTTACACCAGTCCCTTGTCCAGTTTTTGTAAGATTCTTCATAAATTAACGGCCTCATCGAGAGTTTGCTCTCTCAACCGGATGAGGTTAGTGTTTTTGCTCTCTCTCGACCGGTTTACCGGCGGGTTGAAAGATTCTGAACTTTCGAAATGATGAAGGCAATTTTGCGTCTGCGGACTTGAGTCGTAACTTACTAATTCTTCAAAAAAAGGAGGGAAATCATCTCGACGGATTTTCAGTCGTACAATTCTTCGCAATTTGTCTCCTTCGAACATCAGACGTTGAGCGAAATTCGGCGCTAGCTCTTCGAGTGTAGAAATATTTAAAACAGCGAATATTTATTCAGGTCAACACCATAATGTAGATGTATAGGTGTTCAGAACTTCGGGCGCATTTCTTTGCTAATGTTTTGGAAAAATAGGATTACAAATTTCACGTTTGTAGGAAGATGGTGTGGTATGATCTCATGATATGATGGCGCGGTATTATAATTTATAAAATTTTTACTCAGAGGCGAGAAAGAGCTATCAAAATCCTACAATTTGGTGATTTAATTATA
Organism: Tupiocoris notatus; assembly: GCA_037159825.1. NCBI lineage: Eukaryota > Metazoa > Arthropoda > Insecta > Hemiptera > Miridae > Tupiocoris > Tupiocoris notatus. The sequence continues at coordinate 55,316 of JASJUZ010000692.1, read as the reverse complement.
TTTTTATGTTATGTCCCCGCGGAGCTATTAATGTTTGAAGAAAAGTCAAAACACGTTTTTTGACATAAAGTGGAATATATCTCGAGAGCTATCGTATACGCTAGCCATTTTCTTATTTTTAATCGATTCTACGTTAAATTTCCTTTATTTTCTTCCACAGCACCTAATCGTTCCCATTTCGGGAACGTGACGAAAAAAATCTCTAAGTTGAAACTTCAAAAGTATGAAAATCGAAAAAAATTCAAAAATATTAATAATTGTTCGATTTTGTTTGTTTTAACTTTAAATTCGAATTATACGTCTAATTTCCTGTAGGAACCATTAATTAATCAAATTTGAACAGTACTGTAAGTATTTGCAACGGATTTTCAAAGTTGAAAAACATGAAACCGCGTAGTACTAAAACTGGGAAAAAACTATTGTTGGTCGTCAAATTTCCGCCGTTTTGACGTCATATTCGGATTCAGCGTTAAATTTTCTATAAGAATAGCTTTCAAAATCGCTTTAAAACAAAGATTTAATATTTCACCCTTACCGATGCCAGCGGAGCTCGGAAATTAGGCCGGTGAAAAAGTCGATTTACGGAAAATAATTTCTCTGGCTCTGTTTAAATTTTTTTCACCAAATTTTTTGCTATGTACGTATGTAAGGCGTTCAAATGAAGACTCCTGCATAATAAAACAATTGATTCGCATTTATTTTGACCGCGAAAATCACCGTTAAAGTCCAATTTTTGAGCTTTTAAAAACCGATTTTTTTGGACCACTTGCAGATTTTTCCGAGAAATAAAAAAAATCACAAAAATACATCTTGGTAAGACACAACTTTCCTAAAAATTTCAGATTTTTATCTGTATTGAGAGACGAGTAAAAAATCGTTAACTGATCGGTTGATAAAAATCGCAGGGGTACCCCTTGGATTTTTCGCGAAACATTTTTTGAAATAGATTTGGCTCAAATTCAGCATAATGATAGTTGATGATGTGTATATCAATAATATATGGTTCATTCTTTGTTTCTTTTGCATTAAATAGATGAAAAGAACGTTTAAAGTTGAAAAAAGTGATTTTTTCGTGTATAGTCCACTATTATTGTTGAATAACGCAAAAACGGTTGAAAAATGTATAGGTACATTACATTGGAAAAATGTGGACAGTTAAATTACCTATCTTTTGGTATATTCAAACATTTGAATTGACGACTTTTTGTTTGTGTAATCCACTGTGCAAGTTACAAATCATGGAAAACTTAAAAGTTGAAACGTCTACCTCTGCTACAACTTTGCTCCAGTTGAAAAACCCAATACTTTATGATTCAAAGTACGTTCAAACACCACCAACTACATACTACTACTAAGTACTGCCTACTATAAAAATACCTATAGATTGAGGTCTTGGAGCTGTAAAAATCGTTCTATACTCGTTGAAATGGTGCCGTACCGTTAGGCAAAAAATTTAGCTTTTAATTTGGAAATTAAGGAAAATAAAAATGATTAAAATTCCAATAGTTGCTACGGAGTTTCCCCTATAGGTACCAATCTGTTTTTCGGTTGGAACGTCCACACATGTTCGGAATAATTACCATCAGAAATGGATAGTCTTCCTAAACCATTATTGAAGCGAAGGAATAATAAACCACTTTAGAATCATTTGCAGTGTTTTTTCTATTGGTTTTGGTATCCTTTTCTCCTCGTCCTTTCCGTAGTCAATGGTATAAGCGAAAAATTGAAGAAAACAACCGCAACGTTTTGCGGTTTTCCTGCGGTAAGGAGCAATCACTGGTTTTCCGTAGACGTAAACGTGGCCCCAATCGCCGCAGAGACCTTAGCAACGGGTCGAATAATCAGAACTACCTGATTTTATGCTCCACGTCATCTCTTTTCGACTGGCCAATGTAGCCTTCTTTCTTCTCATGAAATACATTACTAGCATACGACGAATAATGGGCGCCCATTGACTTGAGAGCGCTTGAGGGAGAGATTGGGCGGTTGTTCCATCGTGCTGGTCCTTAATCCCATCGAGGAGGCTATTCTTCTCTTCAACCAATGATGGTCGTTGTCCCTGGATTCACTATCACTTTTGTTCAGAACGTATTCACGATTCGATCACTACCTTCAGCAGTAGGAAGCTCGGATCGTTTAAATTTTTCAGGATCCAATCTCATGTTCGGAGGGCGAATTAAATCTAATTGGTTCGTAGTCTAAATTTAGCTATTATTTTATTTTGTAACGGTTATCCAGCTATCGCAGCTTTCGTGTAGAATTTTTGAGAACTTTAGAAATTTGGCTTGAGGATAAAGTATAAGTTCGATTGAGTAGAAAGTGTTCTAAAAATCATAATTGAAGCAAAGGAATATTAAAGTGCTATTAGCAGCGTTTTCTACATGCCTTAAAACGTAAAACCTCAAATTTTGAGGAGGTTAGGAGGATTTTTTCTTGGGCTATTACAAGAATATATTATTTAATAATAAACCGAAAGAAAAAATAGAAACTGAAAATTCTGTTCGTCTTTCTGAAGAAACTGTAGAGCTACCTGTACACATAATGGCTCAGTTTCAATTTACAAAAAAGGGAACCCTCTAAATCTCTAAATGGTGAGAACTATACGCGATTTTTCAACTATGAAAATTCCAAAAATTTTCAAGCTATCTGGTGATAATATTATGGACGAACTCCTAAGGTGAAAACCCCCTGTATTGTATCAAAGTAGAATTAATACTTGAGAAGAGCGTGTTAGGTTCTCGCTTGGTCCGTATTACACAGACATAATTCCAGAAAAAGTGAAAATGCAATCACGCGTCGAGTGTGATGATCTGTTAAATACATTGTGTTGTGCTCGAGTTTTGTTTCGGGCGAAAATTCGCACGTTTTCACTTTCAAACTGGTGTACTGAACGCTAGCACGCGACTGGAAAGTTTCAGTGACCTGGCAATCGGAAAGTTCTGGAGAACTTTTATTATGAAACGGCATTCTCTACTGTCTGATAATCGAGCGCAAATAGTCGCGATTTGTTTTCGAAAAACGTCGTTTCTCTCAATTTTTCAACCGGCTTCCAAGATAGAGGAGAATACTCTAATGAAGTTTTGCCTGATAAGTTAACCAAAGGACCATCGAGTTCGATCAGTGATTTGGCTAGTGTATATCCGTTGGGGAATATAGTGTATGATGTATTGATTTGTATCTGAAATTAACGTAATCATGTTCTAGAGATGAAATTCGGAATTGTTGGTTTGGGGAAAATTAATCTCGATATAGCGTTACGATAGCTAAAAGACAAATGATATAATTCGATCGGCTTTAGACGCCTCGAACTTGAATTTGGAGAGTTCGCTCTCGAGACGTCAATTGAAGTGGATGAAATCAGTTTTTGTCTCAGTTGTCACAACAGCCTCTTGAGTAGCGAACACTCTCATTTGAATTTTTCTCGTTTTCAGTTTTTCTAGTTCATAAGTTTATTTTTATTTTTTAACATCATTGTTACTCTTAATCTTTTTTCCAAATTTTAGTATGTTAACGATCAATGGTATCATTAATGATTTTTTTATTACACTATTCAGCTATAATAATTAAACTACTGCAGAGAGTATTTTCCGTTTTTTAGTGCATCCTTTTTCTGAAACTTATATCACTTTTTTTTTGCAGTTTGGTGGTTCAGCGACCCGTGGAGCAACAATTTTGGAGTTATCAACGGATGAGAGATGAGCCGAGCTAGTAATGGACCCTGCGGTTGACCTTTGGAACAATTATCAGCTAGGAGAGACACCTAATGAAAACTTTCAAACGCTAACTTTCTCCAATCTCTTCCTCAAGTAAGTAGCCTTATCTTTATTATGTCTAAAAAAAGTTTCAACTTTGTGAGAGTAGCTGTTGTCACTTCATAGAACTTCATTTTAGGGCATAAATGCTTATATAAGCATAGAACTGAAATCGGTGGTATTTATGTTCTAAAAAAAGTCATTTTTCAGTATGTTTTCTGTAGATTTGGTGTAAAATTTTTTATTTGATCTAACACTGAAAAAATGAAGAATACAAATTTTGAAAATGTATCTTAATTTCAGCTACGAGTACACTCAATCATTGTTCGAATTATGAGATCACTATTTTTAAGACAATTATAACGAGGAATGTCATCTTGCGCTGCGTCGGTATATTTTAATTTTCTCCTTACCTATTTTTTTGCAGGAGATGTCGGGCTGTCCACGTTTCAAGCAAAATGCGTGGAAGAAGGAGCTGTGCAGCAATTGCTATAGACCAAAGGAAGAGCATAAGTTGAAAAAATCCCTTCGCGAACCGCCTACTGCGATCACACTAAAACCCGCCACTCAGGTGAGCTAATTCGAAACCAGTGATGTGCATAGATCATACAAAACTCCCATACTTGGGAGTTAATAATAACTGGTATAACCAATTATAAAATCAAGAATTCATACAAAGGCCGCAGCGTTTTAAAACTAAGCCGTTATTGGGGAACTTACCAAGGGTTCTAAAAACAGAAAAACGCATGAATCGGCCCGTAAAGATTCTAAATACAAACCTTTGTGACCCTAACCTTTTATAATCAATCGTTATTTACCCGCCTAGAAAACATTTTATGCCCTTAATCTTGCCCAAAAAAGAGCAGCTCAAGTGCTATATAAGCTGTGTGATCCAAGCTATACAAAAAAACAGACATCTTCCACTCGCCATTGTTAACACTTAAAGACTGCAAACGTCAAATATATTTATTTTTGCGTCCTGTAAAAATTGAAATAGTGAAAAAGCGTATAAGGTGGAACTACAGTGTGTGAGCCCAACGATTCAAAACAAGTTTGTGGAAATGGTGCCATATTTATAGCAAGGAGACCCGAAAATACAAAAGCGCTTGAAAAAAATCACTGAAATTTCGAATTACGTGGAAGTACGGTGAATGGCCCAATAGACAAAAAATCGAGTGTCATTCAATCGCCGTTCCAAACGCTTCAAGACCTCAAACGTTAAAAAATATCGAATCTTATAGCCAGTAAAAATTAAAACAGAAAAACGTTGAATGGTTATTATCTTAAAAGTACTGAGTGTTATAAAAAAATCTGGAGACGGCAGATTTTGCACATTCACTAGAAGAACAATTTCTGGATTGGATTTGTTTCTGATACATTCGGCGTTTCTAGAATTGCTATGCCAACGACAATAAAGATTTATGAAACAGAATGAGACTGCATGCCTTGTTACACCTAGAAATTGCACCTTGTTTCGCTCCCACACGCAAAGGGCAAAGAGCATCCTGCATAGCTGCTGGGGGTCTTCCTGTTACAACACTGCAATGACAACTACCCAGAGCCCTGTGCAATTGTTATCAATATAACCAATGAAAATTTTATATAAACTTGATTAGAAAACGAACGGAATGGAAAACGACTGTCGCATAAATGCTGAATCATTTAATGCCATTAAATCTTGAGGCAGCCTTATCAGAGCGGTCAGATTTTAACAATCGGTCTGTCAACATCATCCTTGGGACACCCAGATGTTGACTGGACTTTTTCAGGGATTATCCAGGTTTTGTCTGTAGCCAATACAATTTCTCGCTGGTCCTGTTCCTTATCATTGTGAGCCAGACTAAAGATATATCCATGACAGTCTCCTATGAGTTTATTATAATCAGATTAGCTGTGGTCTCTGCATGATGATTAGGAAGCATGTGCCAACTGTTTGGCTGTGTACTTTTGTATTACCTATCTCACGCACTATCGTCCTATATTCTTAATAGTAGACCTGTTCATTGATTTTTCCTGTTCAAAATTGTCTTACGGCCGGTTTTGTGAACCATTGAAAACAATAAAAATCATACTGTCAGCCAACCTTGTGTTAAAGCTAGTTTTTCACACCGGTTATGGAAAGCGTTTCATGAATGATAATCACACCTAGCAATGGTATTAAAGGTAGTATCTTACTTACATTAAAAGTCAATCAGTTGAGCCTATAAGGTGGGCCCAGTTTCTAAATTTTGGGGTAGTTTTTTTTAGTAAATCACAAATTATAACCTTAAAAGGAACTTGTGCTCTCTAGTTTCATGTTGGCATTCTCCATCGACGCTAGACTGGATAGATATTTTTGTGGAACTCAGGCTCAATGATGAAGTTTCTTTAATTGTTAGGCATTTGTTGGACTCATAGAGCAAAAGACTCGCATTCAGAATGGTTATGATCCAGTGTGGGAAAATAATCTCAGTTCCCTGAAGCAAGGGCAGTATTATTTGATATTTGATGAGGAATTGATTACACATCGGCGGTGAAGAATTGAGACCTCCTATCTCCATTTTTGACGAAAATGAGATTACGGTTTCTATCAGGCAAGTTCCTTGGTTTTTTACCGATTTTAGCGCTCATTTGGTCGATTTTCGAATAATTTTGGCTCAACATTTCAAATTTCGATACCTTGTATCCCGCAATTTAGAAACATTATTAAGAAATAATGCTACTAAACGCGGAAATCGATCAAACAAGATACTCATTTGAATAACTGGAATTCGTGGATATGTCTTCATCTCCTATTCTTTCGAGAGGGGTTTACCTCACCACTGGGATGTGTTCGGATAAAAATTGGAGAAATTCATATTTCAAAAGCTTCAATACATAACATAATATATCCACTAAACATCGTATACTATTCGTAGTTTTGAATTGTAGTTAGGGTAAACTATACAAGCGCCATAAAAATATCACTCATAGAGCATGATGATGCGCCCCCGCAGAGCAAAGCCCCGCTGAGCACTCAACGTTACCCTTGGTTATTTTATGATCATCTAGTTTTTAAAAAATCCTATTAATTATTAATCAAAATTCTTTCTTATTCCTTCCTAGTGATAGGGAAGGAATTTATACCACATTATAAATGTAAAGGAACATTACTTATACGATAAGTTATACTGTATGTGACGACAAAAGCTAATTATCAGTTGGCCTAATTACTTCTATGCGGTTTTTATCCTCCTGCCTATCTCAATTATGTATTGCCGAATCGGAACACTATAGCTTGGTATGATTGCTATCCACAGCTACGACTTTCACCGTGTGACGCAAACTGTACACTTGAGCTCCGTGATGCTTGAAGTTGGTTTTTCTACTTCATGTAGGTACTCGCTCTTATAGCTCTTTTAGTAAATGGTGCGTGGAACGAAGGCGCATAGATGACGGCAGGTGCTTACGATGGGTTTGCCTTCCTTAGTTGATGGAAAAAATGTTTCGAGGTAATTTGACCACTTGGATTGAAGTGACACGTATTGACAAACGCTGCAAATGATTGTACAGTGGTTCATTATTCCTTCGCTTCAATATTGATTTAGAAAGACTATCCATTCGTGATAGTAACTATTCCGAACATTTGTGACGTTCCCACCGAAAAAAAGATTGGTAACTGTCGGGGAAAATTCCGTAGCAACTATTGTAATCTTCTTTTCCTTCTCGTCGCATTTCTTGATGTCCGGGGGTTATGAGGTGGAGAAAAATCAGGCGACTCATTATCCAATTCTTTATTAGCTGGCCGAGCACTTTCGCCCATTCGGGCATCCTCAGGGCGACGTGGAGCCATAAGGCAATCACAAGAGACATTGGTTTCGGAAAATTTTACACTAATTCGAAATGGGTAACAATGAAAGGAAAAATTGAGGATCATCAAAGCTTCAAAAAATATGCTAAATACCGAACAACACTGATCTATGAAAACCAGTGGTGTGCATAGATCACACAGTACTTCCATGTTTGAGTCGGTAACTGGTATAACCAATTATAAAATCGACAAAATCGTACGAAGGCCGAAACGTGACCCCTAGCGGTAAAGATCAGGCGTCATTCACTCGCCATTACAAATATTAATACCTCTAGCGTCAAACGTATTGATTTTTGCACCCTGTAAAAAGCTCAACAGCGATAAACGGCGTAGGGCGGAAGTACAGTATGTGATCAAAACAAAACAAAACATGATCGTTGTTGGTCACATTTAAAGCAGAGACCCGAAAGTTACAAGAGCGCTAGAATGAAATAACTGAATCGCGTTTAACGAGGAAGTACTGCACGTGACCGCGATAATAAAAATCAAGCAAAATTCAACTGTCATAAAGAAAAATTTGAAGTCTAAAGTATATTCACTCTTGTGGTCTATAAAAATCTCTAATGCAAAAAAACGGCATAAGGCGGAAGTACTGTATGTTATCCAAACTATACAAAACAAGTTCTGTGAACGTGGTCAGAGTTGGTCAAAAATATAGCAAAGAGCCCTAAAAAGTACAGTAACTGAAAATGCGTTTTGCGAGGAAGTACTGCAGGTGACCCCAATAATAAAAAACAAGCAATATTCAGCTGTAATATAGAAAATTTAAAGTCTAATGTATATTCACTCTTGCGGTCGATTAAAATCTCAAAAGTTAAAAAATGGCATAAAGCGGAAGTACTGTGTGTTACCCAAACCATACAAAACAAGTTTTGTGAACGAGGTCAAAGTTGGTCATATTTATAGCAAAGAGACCCTAAAAGTACAATAACGCTTAATAAAATAACTGAAAATGGTTTTACGAGGAAGTACTGCAGGTGACCCCAATAATGGAATTCAAGCAATATTAGGCTGTCATATAGAAAATTCTAAGTCTAATGTATATTCACTCTTGCGGTCTATTAAATCTCAAAAGTTAAAAATAGGCATAATGCGGAAGTACTGTGTGTTATCCAAACTATGCAAAACAAGTTTTGTGAACGAGGTCAAAGTTGGTCATATTTAAAGCAAAGAAACCCAAAAAATACAAATTAAACAACTGAAAATGCGTTTTACGAGGAGGTACTGCATGTGACCCCAATAATAAAAATCAAGCGATATTCAACTGTCATATAGAAAAATTTTAAGTCCTCCAGCGTTCAAATATATTCATTTTTGTGGTCTATAAAAATCAAAATGTAGCAAATGTGCAAATAACGCGGATGTACTGCATGTGACCCATTTGATAAAAATCAGGCATCATTCAATCACCAACCCCAACATTTTAAGACCTCAAACATTCAAATACATTGAGTTTTGCGGCCTGTAAAAATCAAAATACAAAACATGCACTTGTGAAATCGTGAAAAACGCTCATAACGTGGAGGCATTGTATGTGACCCACTATACAAAAAATCTAGTGTTTTCTGCTTGCCATAACCGACATTTCAAGCCCTCAAACGTAGAAAAATATTGACTCTCATAGCCTGTAAAAATCGAAACAGAAAAAACGTTGAACGCTTATATCTCGGAAGTACTGTGTGTAATTCAAAATCCGGAAAAACCTAATTTTGCACAATCACTGGGAAAACATTCCCTGATAATTTCATGGGGTTTCATCCATTTTTCAGGGAGATATGGCGATTTATGTCAGTTTGTGACCACAGACAGACGGACACACAGACACTTGTTCAGAAACTGTTTCTGAGTATACTAATATGAAAATTTCTTCCATCAGGACCTCGGTTCCGAATTCGACTTTTCAGACGATCTCAATACTTCCATTTACTACGTAAACATGGAAGTAAAAAGAAATTATAACGAAGAAACTAAATGTAGAAAAATTACAATTACATATGATAGGTTTTTTCTGCCTCTAGCCACCAAATAATTAATAAAAACCGACAATTACAAATTTCTAAAAGCCTTCAAAATATTCAAGAGGATCCACGTTGTCCAATAAATTAAATTTCTACCGAAACGCTGGGTCACCGGAGGGAAATAAATCGTTACGTGCGCCTTCATACGAAAGACAGCAGTACCCGCAATACATAGCTGCAGTTGCGGGCGTTGCCTATACCGATGATTAAGGAGTCGAGCGGACGCCGGATAGGATTTTCCGCCTGTACGGTATCGCGATCGATACTTCCTCAGGCTCAAATATAAATAGAGCACTTTTACTCGGTATTTTCAAGAAATATTGAGGAATTATTCTTCTCAAGAGTTTCGATATTATTATGGTGAAGTTTGAACAGAGTAGAAAAATTGCTATTGTGATAGGTTTTCTACCTCTAGCCACCAAATAATTAATAAAAAACGAGAATTACACATTTCTAAGTCTTAAAGTTTTTCAAGAGGATCCACGTTGTCCCAAAAATTCGACCGAAACGCTCGGTCAGCGGAGGGAAATAAATCGTTACGTGCGCCTTCATATGAAATACAGCAAAACCCGCAATACATAGCTGCAGTTGCGGGCGTTGCCTATGCCGATGATTAAGGCGTCGAGCGGACGCCGGATAGGATTTCCCGATTGTACGGTATCGCGATCGATACTTCCTCAGGCTCAAATATAAATAGAGCATTTTTACTCGGTATTTTCAAGGAATATTGCGGAATTATTCATCTCAAGAGTTTCGATATTATTATGTTGAAGTTTGAACAGAGTAGGTAAATTGCTATTATGATAGGTTTTTGGTTTATTATTGAATAATAAACCAAAAAAACGCTGCAAATGATATTACAGTGCTTTCTTCAAAAATGATGTAAGAAAACCATCCATTTGTGATAATAACTTGTCCAAATATTTTTTTGTGAACATTCCCAACTAACAACGGTTGGTAACTATAATGAAAAACTCCTTAGCAGCCATGGTCATTTTAATTATTTATATTTTTCTTAAATGATTCGCTTAACGTTACAGCTGAAGAATATTTGACAACCATTCCAACTAGTTTTATGTCTCTAAAAATCCGCGAGTTTATTAGCTATATAGGTCTGCCGGTTATAAAAATGGCCCGTTTTTCACGGATTTTGGTCAACTATGTTTCAACGAAGGTTGAAGTTAAAGCAGGAGGTGGCTTCCGTCGAGCAGGCGGTGTCTGCCCTGAGGCAGGTGCGAGTACCCGTAGGCGTGTTACAAGTGCCAGTTCTTCGCTGGCCTTCGGCGTGTGCTTTTCGAACGCCCGACTCCATTGGCGTAATTTATTTTACAACGGTTAAGCGCGCGCAAAAATAGTGCGTCTGTGATGTGTCCGGAGTGCGTAGAAATTACATTGTTCGCCTGAAAACTCGTGTTAAAAGTGCTCCACTTCTCATTATATTTTAGAATTTATTATCAATATTTAGTTAGCGCTTGATTAGATATTAACTTGGATCGGGGTCCAATTTTGTACACAGGAGTTAGTAATATTATTCGATAGTTGTGTTGAACTGATCGAAATAGTAATATAGGTATGACATTCAGGGAACTTAGTTCCAAATTTATGCATTTTTGATCTTTGATATTATTACATTTTTCAGCAACAGCAACAAAAAAACACCTTTTCAAAAGCTATTTTCTTTGTGCAACAATCGAAACCATTTTCACATGGCTCACAAAAAAATAACTTTGTGTCAGTCAACAGCGACATAAATTAATATATTACTTGCTGTGAATAGATTTTGTTAAGTAAATCATTTCTGTAATAAATAAATTATATAACTTTTTTTTTTTTTTTTTTTTTATTTTTTTTTTTTTTTATCAGAAAGGGAATTGAATGATTGCCTGCTAACGAAGGGAAACATGAGGCATTTTTATGAAGCCATTAAATATTAATGATATTCGATAGCTATCATACCTGGCCTATTGAGTGCTTTCGTGATGTAAAAATGTTATGTAAGTCCCATTAGGTTCCAACTCCATTAAAAGGGTTCGTGACGAGGTCAAATTTTGGTTTATACCTAATAAGCCACTGTAATCGCTCATAAAAAATTTCCCAACTGCCCTCAAAATTCGAATTTTTACGTTTCAAATCATGTAGAATCCGAATATCCGAAAAAAATTCTGTCCGTCCGCCGTCAACACTTTTTAGACGAAACTATAGAAGCTAAATTCCACTCTCTTTTATTTCATATTAACTGGATCCAGTTTCCAAGTCGAATAATTACCGTATGGAGAGCGAATATATTTATTCGATTGCTTATTGAAATAGGCAAAACCACAAAAATATTTAGGAGGAACTAATGCTGACCTTCTGCGGTTTAATATGCCACAAAGGCGATTAGAAGGCTGATGTTACTCAACAGTCCTCGAACTGGTGCAATAGTTCACCAATCAGATCTCACTGTAGTCAACCGTTGAAAATTTGTTGCTATTTGGGAGTATAGCATAGCAGAAAATGCTGAGTATGCTCGAAGGCTTTCGCAAGCCGAAGAAAAAGCCCAAAAAGAGAGTTCCTTCGTTTCGCGTGTACCGAGAACCGAGCGTTGCTCCTCCTCCGATTCATCACTACAGCAATAGCTTCCACAAACAACTACAGTCGCAACAAACTGTAAATAACTACAACAAACGTTCTGCTGCTGCACGTGCCTTGCGGGAATTACATATTCGCGCACGCAAAGCTCGTGCTCTCAGCAGACCATCGGCAAGTTGAATGATTCAACTAGTTAACTAATATTAATGTTATATGAAGTAGTTTGTCAGGCGCGCATCCATAATATAATACGAATACGTATTTTAACGAACGAGCGATTTTTATTATGAAATGAGTGCGAGATACACTTGGCGACTCTTTCTCCATCGTTCTTTTCATTTGCCTACTTTCGCCCATCCGGGCATCTTTAAGACTACCTAGTATTTTTTTTTTTTTTTTTTTTTTTTTTAATTAAATTGCATTTATTTACAAAAAGTTATTATTCACAAAATTAAATATTAAATTCTTAATGCTACGGCTTCCTTATGAGATGACTCGTGATGGAAACCGGAGCGTCTTAAATCAACAAAATCAACTCTGCACTGGTGATTAGCTTAAACAATAAAACAATGAAAATGATAAAATAAAATTACGTAGTAACACGCGTAACGTATACGAGTAACACGCCACGAATCATATATCACATGGGAGGTGCAAGATTAATTGTTAGTAACTTTTATAATTTTCTCCTTGCATATATCAGGTCAATTATACGACCGTCTCTGGCGTTGAAAATCAAAGGTTGCCACGTCGTCCTGTTTAGCTTGAAATTCACATTTTTATTCAGTTTTTTCCAAGTAATGAAAGAAATTTTTATCTAACTTACTTCATGTCTTAAAATTTAACGTTCAGGCGATGAAACATTATAAAATTATTTGGATAATTGCAAAAAAAATGGTACTTAATTTGCTTAGGTAGGTACATTTTTTACTAGGACTGATTAGTAGTAAAGTGATAAGCTGTGTTTTTAGTTTTTTGACTATAGTTATATTTAAACGGTTTCTAGAAATTTTGTAGGGATGAGTGCAATAAAAATTGTAATGTTAATTTCCTATTAACAATTTTCTGCGACAACATTGAAGAAAAAAATGGACGATACTACAATTTCGAACATTGACCATTGGATGGCACTGTAGAGCAGTTTCTAAGCTCCGAAGAAGTAAATATAATATCCGAAAGCTCGGCGAAAGAGACGTTCTAATTTCGTTAGACGCCTGATTCACGACTGCAGAAAATATAACAGGAGTCGATCATCCATCTTTGTTATTAATTAGATAGAGTTTTGACACATGTAAACATAATAATTGTTGATGATACTATCTCCAGGCTCGGTCATAGGTACCTAATGAGTCTTAAAGAAGGCCAAGAGCCAAGGAGTCATAAAGAAAGAAGTAACAATGAAAAAGTAAGCAAATCCTGCCCAAAAAATATGATAAACTTCTAAAAAAATGTTCAAGGGGAAAAAGCTATGTAAGTAGAAATTAACTAATAATCATCCCGTACTTCCCATGTGATATGTATGATTTGTGACGTGTTATACTAGGTGGAAGATCCCGAATGGGCGAAAGATCTAGGCAAATAAAAGGAGCGATGGAGAAAGACGCCAAATTATCTCCCTTTCACTCCAATTACTAAAAATTCCACCTGGTTTGATTATAATTTATTCTACACCAATGAGCCCTTGTGCCGTATTTTAGGGAAACCCAGTAAATGTTTTCCATGTTCGAAAATGAATGATTCTGCCTACTATTTTAGTATGTACCAAATTATTGGCGTATCATCTGGTACTTTGTCTCTTTAGAATTTTTTCTTAGGTACCCACTTGTTGAATTGTAGTAGAAACCATATTTTTCTAACGGAAGAAAGGTCACTGTACAGCTTTCCAAGTGGTGATAGTAGTATAATCTGCTGCACCATACCTTCGTTGCTTATTTCTTGTCCACTTTTCCCCGCTCGTTTGTGAAAGGGTATTTCCCTAGTTTACCGGCATTATTGCGTTTTCGCGAAGCAAGAACTCTTTAACTATTAGTTCCCCCAGTAACTCAACAGACCGGCAAAGACGGCTTTGAAATCGGACACGGTTTTTCTTTCGACAGGGTACCGTTTTTGTCTCCTCTGAGTTCCGAGGTTTTGGGTCCTCATTATTGAGCATTGCACACTTGCTAAGACCTTCGGACCGTTCTTTTGCCTCTCGTTATTAATTTTTCACGCAATTAAGCGATGTTGGTTGCGCTTGAGAAGTGAACCGATTCCAGAGACGGGAGAAATTATTTCGCCTCAGTTCCTCGGCAGAAATGTCAGACCTGCGGAGGCATACCGACCTAGAAACAGTTCTACGTTCTATTGGTAGTCCGAAGTCACCTGCACAGATTTCGTCCTAATATTCGTGTATGAAAGTCAATTTTATCACTAGAAAACTCCAAAAGAAAGTTTCTCTGAAAAATGTTTTAAAATAAATTTTAATTTTTTTCCCCATTTTCTGGACACGATTTTCGATTATTGCTCCTACTGGAGATAGTAGGGTACATTTTTTAGAGCGGTGATAGATAAATGGAAAATAGATTTCCAATATTAATCGGCCAATAGCTAAGAATATCGGCTCGTTTCTATCTATGAATGAATTCAATATTAATGACATTTTCTCACCGCAGGGAATCCTGAGCCTGGGCAAGAGCAAAAGTGGCAGCAAGCGTAAGAAGAAATGCGTCCGTTTCACGAAGGAAGAAATGGAAGTGATCGGCTATGGAGGTATAGACGTTGTGACAGATTCGGATGACGATGACGACTTTGAATTTGAAACAAGTGAACAACCTGCGCCCCTGGAACGAGAGGTAATAAAAGCATGGGATAAAAGCTAAGTTCATGTAAAAAAAAAAAAAAAACTTATTAAAAATCTTCAAGTTTTGGTTGGAAATAGTTTCTCAATATGGTTCCTAAGGTTCTAATTTTGAATCAAAAGTTTTCTTATTATTGCTTCCCAAACAAATTTATTCATCAGTTTTTGTTTTTCTTCAAATTGCAGGTTGCGGGTGAAGAGGAAAAAGCGCTTGAGAAATTAACGCGAACGAACACCGATTACAATTCGTCGCTGAAAAATCTCAACGGAACCGGTACTTCTCCGTCAAAGAGCACAGCGTCCACATCCAATAGTAAGTGATTGGAGCATTTTGGAAAAAATGCCTCTTGGGATTTATGTCTTGTTAAACCGGTAAAAATTGTTGGTGATAAAAATGAGGAGACCATAAAATTATCAAAAAAAAAAAAAAAAATTCATTTTACCGCTGGAATCAATTTGCAGGGGGGCTGGGTCGAACCCAGCAACGTCTCTATCTATAGAGTCGTCCTTGTTTATAAATCAATGGTTTCCATCCTTATTTTCACCCTCTTTAAATATTTTCTCTATTTTCCGTTTCAGATAAACAGCAGAAGCATACTGTGCAAGTATCGATACAACCGTTTAGTTCCCCATCGATTGCCGCCAGTCGAAAAACGCATCTGAACAGGCTTTTGGAAGATGATTCAAAACCGGTCGTCAATGAATCGTCAACGAAAGAAGATGTGAAAAAATCGCCTGCGAAATTAGATTCGGAAAGCAAACCGGTGCGAAACGAAGTGAAATGCATGGGGAAGGAAGTGCTCGTCAGAGGCCTCACAGAAACTGAAGAACTTTGTTTGCCAAATATTAAAACTATTGTGATCGAGCCGAAAAGAGATGAACGTGGGTTGCCCGAAGGTAGAAAAAGTCACATTCAAAGAGGCAGTATTGTAACTAAAGCGCACGAACAAGTTAAGAATAAGTTGATTGTACAGAAAAACGAAAAACGTGGAGCTGTAGATGGGGAAAACGATGAGGACGTCAAAACAATCATTATCAGTGTAGAGGATAAAAATATAATCGAAACGAACAAAAAATCCGACAGTCCCAATGTGAACATCGAAAAACCAAGATCGGAAGAAGTTACCGTCAAAGTGTTGAAACTGCTGAACGGTCAAAATTGTCCGCCTGAAAGTCGTGAAATGGCTGGGGAACCTGACGGCAAAGCTGATTCTGATGAACATGAACAGGAGCCGCCTATATCACCTCCGCCACGGTCATCCTTTTTACATAGGACTGATGCTGTAAGTAAACCCGTTCAATATTTTATTTATTGAAGCTTTTGAAGGAATGTAAAATTTTTGAAAATTATTTTTGCTCTTGAATCCGTTTCCGTCTTTAACTCCATACCTACAAAATAGTGCACTAACAAATCTGAACTCAATTATATCCAATTATATCCACGTATGAACTTACACAAGATTGTCTCATTCCAGTGCTCTTCACCGGAAAAGCCGCCCAAGCCTTTGCCAGGGTTTGCAGAGATGACAGAACTTAAATGCAAACCCCCTCCCCCTCCTCCTTATCAGCCTGAAATAAAGCCCCCTCCAAGACCTACATCGCTATTGGGCCTAACTAAGACGGCGTCGCCTGAGATCATAGCCCAAGATGTCAATGCCTCACTCGACATCAGAACATCTCCGAGGAGCAAAAAAGGAACGGAAATACAAGCGATGGGTTGTGAAATCAATAAAATGGCCAACCCTAATGTCCAATTAAATGCGTATACTTCCTCCGATGAAAAGAAGTCAGGCATCACCAATAGGCTGTCACCTATGGAAATCAAAAAGCCTGAAATCGCTACTACTGAAGTGAAACGTTCTTGTACTCCAACTAAAGCCAAAATATGGGCACCGCCTGAACTTACTTACATTCGAAGTCAATCTGACCCCAAAAACACTTGGACCCCACCTGAAGTCAAAATTGCTCAAAATCCTGGTGTAAAAAATACGTCCGCTCTTCATGACCAAAACGCACAAACTGCAAATGCTTTCGAAAGTCAACGAATGTCGTCTGAACCTGAAACCAGTCGAATTACAACTGAATCCAAACCAACTTGGTCATCACCTGAAGTTAAATCCTCCCGGAGTCCTGTGGAACCCAAGATTCGAACAATAGAATCCAAAACCGCTGCAAACCCCTTGGAAACCAAGCAACCGATGAGTACAGCCGACCATGGAAGAATTCCAGATGTTCCTGAACTGAACTTAGCAAAGACTGACGTCATGATTGAGTCATCTACTTACGAGCCTGTGAATGGCGTAGTTGATTGCAAGAACGATGAAGCTGGTGAATTCTATGACGAAATTGACCTCTCGGCCAATGAATTGAAAAATAATTCCGATGTTTCCTATCCAGTCGATCATAAATCTGAAAACAAAATGTCTACCGAAGTATTAGAAGAATTCCCTGCCAACACTTCATCCAACACAGCATCGAAACCCACTAAAGTCCCAACCCCTGAAGTAAGTGAATCTTTTGAAAAACCCAAAATGTCGATATTCGACTCAAAATCAAAAGTATCTTCAACGTTTTCTGCTTCCTGTCCGGACGTGAAGAATGCCAAGAATGGGTCTCCAGAGACGACAAAAACATTTCGAGCGTCATCCGTTTTTAGTTCTATTTCGTCTGAATTCAGATCGTTTAAATCGTTTTTGTCTTCTCCTGGAGAAGGAAAGAAGAGTGGTTTACCTCCAACGCCATTAACACTGGCCAGAGCATCTCCCCCACCTCCAGCCTTACCGTTGACTCCGTCACCTGCCTCCAGTTCATCTCTGGGACAATCTCCAACCTCGGAGTGTTCATTGGTAAGTTTCTAAGGATGTGTTTTCCTTAGTTTTTCTGTTACTTGATAAGGGCTAGAAGTTGCTTATATTTTACAGATGAAATGTCAAACATGTCATCTTCTTTGAATGTTATTTTGATTAAGTTGGCCTATGATTTACAGCTGATGCCTCTCTCAACACCTCCATCATCATTGGTCACATCGAGTCCTCCCTCCTCGCTAGAATCATCTCAACCATCCTCAAAAAGCTCGTCGCCTTCCATGGTCCTTCCAAACCATTCATCACCAGGTTCAACGCCGACGGTTTCATACCGGACTTTACCCCCTCTTCTCATCAATACGACACCCTTGGAGCCACCGTTGACTCCATCGGATGACGTTCCTGTATTGCAAGAGGTGTATGCTAGGTGAGAATAAAAGTACTCGATTATTGTTCATGAACTGCCGCAGTCAAATCGGCGGAGCTTACAAGTCCCCACCATTTTTTGCCGGATTCAATGCATTTCCCACCTCGCCAAAACTGCTTAGGTAGGGTAAGATGGGGAAAACAGGCTGCAAATTGGGGTTTTCAAGTTTTGTACTGTTAAGCAACCCTAAAGCGATTGCTAGAAGATAATTAAAAAATTTTTGATCTGCAGGAAAAGACCTGCACCTAAGCCTCCCATCGAACCGATTCCTCCTGAACCTATTCCTCGACGGCGGAACTCGGGTGAAACGGCGTTAGGATCAAGTGGCCACGGCACGGAAAAGAAGAAAACTCGTGTGAGGCAAACCCTCAGAAGACTACTTAGGTTTGGCAGTCGCGAGGAGGAGAATCACCACGTGCCACCAGTTGTCCCGTTAAAAGGAGTGCAGGATGATCCGCCTCCTGCTGTTCCGCGCCCACGCCCGCACATCATCCACCCCCTCGACTTGAACAAATCAGCTGTTCAAGTTCTTCCGGCATCAGTAAGTGCGACGTTTGTTAGTTGACATGGTTTACCTCCAATGGTTACAGATAAATCCATTGTTAATTTGATATTTTTCTGCTCCAAAGGGAGAAAAGTCGTCGCCGGATTCTTCCACTTGTTCGTCATCGTCAATTTATGCGAATTCATCTATAGCCTCATCGGTTGTGTCGCCATCAGTGCCGAATCGTCCTTTGAAGCCGCCGCCACCTCCTCGAAGTGAATCTTTGAATTTAATGGAACGGCTCCGGCCTAGGGATTCCCCGAATTCGGCTGACAACGTTTACGTCAACCTTGGTAATAGTGATTTTTATTAGCTGTGTATACCTTTATTAGAAGTTCTAAAATTATTTCAAGCAACAAATAAATAAAAATGTGCATCTCCTCCCTAGGAGAAGGAAGATGCGGTATCGCACCTGTGAAGCCTCAACGGACTGGCAGCTTGCGAGGAGAGTCGTCGACATTGCAGAAGACGTCTCAAGCCAAGACGACACTGACATTCCAAGATTCTGATCACGTTTATGAGGCTGTCGGGATCAGTTCAGCACCAGAAAAGCCACCAAAAAAACAGCATCACCAGCCAACGTTGTCTGAAACAGCTGACGACTCAGTTTATGAAGATACAGAAATTTACTACCCATACGTTACATTCCAGGTGAGCATTGAGGAGTATATGAACTTGTGCTTGGAATGCTTTTAGAAAATATAATTAATATTTTTACGTTGTTTTTTAATATTTATATTTTTATTAGAATGGTGAATGTAAGACCATAATGAAGAAACGAGGCATCATCACTAAATCGCTTGAAGAGAATTACAGCGCCGTTGTCATTGCCAATCTAGAAGCGCTTGCTCATTTGATGAAACAGGTAACTTGGTCTTCAGGTTTCTCAATTTTTATTTTTGGCTGAATAACAGAAGCTAACAAATATTTGGTACTGAAGTTCAATCTCGGGTATCTTGTTTAAAAATGTTGGCCCCAGTTCTGGAAATCTCTGGCATAATTGAGGACGGTATTGAAACATTTATGTTGCAGTTGTTGGAAAAGAGAGCCGAGGTGCCACCAGCATTACGATCGCGAGCTTTTCTCAACTGGAATAGCTTTGAAATCACAGAAAGTCCTAAGGTGCTGAACGGGATATCATTAGTGGACGGAACTATTGGCAATCAGGATGTCAGCTTAGTGATGGTACCGAATGATACCTATAAACTGTTACCGACTGATTTACCCTACGTTTGGGCCAGGTTCAATGGAGTGGTGCCGATGACATTGAGCAGCGATGAAACGAACGGCAATCATTCCTGTGAGTAATTTGCTGTTTGATCGGATAAAATTTCTTTATTTCGATCTCAACTTTCTGCTTCATTTTCAACTTCAGAGAGGTCATTCCTCGATAGGCTGATTACCTCAATAATTACCTATTTAAATGCCTACTTGACAGGTGAAGTCTTCGTTTTGAAACGTACGTCGGCTGAAAGTTTCACAAGTTTCGTCCAAAATTTGGAGAAAACAGTCGAAGGAGTGCGCGAAGGGGTTTTTATTCTCTTGCAAATCATCAAGTGCTTGGCAACACGTCAATCATCATCACCACGTGCATCTTTAAACGAGAATGACTTTTTAGTGTTCACTTGTCACGGAAGTGGTCCAGCTGGGCGTATTCGAACTGCCGTCTATCTTCCCCGACCGGTTCAGGTAAGCCATCTCCTTGCTGGAAAAAGGATCGACTTAGTTGAGAAAGTTTTTATCATTCAAAGTATGTTTTGACCTAATTCAATTCGCTTGTCTCCTTCTACTATTCAAATTGTTTTAGCTTTTTGTTCAACGGTCTTTTGTAAACTTTTCAGGCTGGAGATGACCAAGAGGACGCTAGCAGCTACGAAGAGGTAGCTCAATCGCTGTCCAAAAATTTGCTCTCCAATTTGGCCCTAGGCAGGGTTTTGACTTGCAACTGCCGCACGTTAGCCGATATGGCCAATGTGCTGAGCGTCTGGCTCTGGGGTCCTGCATCGCCGCTGCCGCCGCAAGCTACCAAACGTTGGCTTGATCTGGAACGTGCCAATTTGCTGCAGTCAATGATCCGCGCTACACCGTCAGAAAGTTTGGATTTGGACAATTTGGCCTTCCTTGTAGAAACGTCAGCCGCTCATATTTGCCGTGCTCATGAGATCATCCATTCGTGATTTATGCAAGTGTATTCTGACTTGTGATTTAGTGCAATAAATAATTCAGCTATATTGATTCAATAATGACGTGAAACAGAAGACAACCAAGATTTATTGAAACCAGAACTGTACCTCTCTTCGGAGAGCTCAATCTTTGTAGTGCCTAATGAGACTAGTGCCATTTGCGACTTTGCTGTGCGCAAAACTCTTTTTAATGACTTGACTTACGTTTTGTATTTTTTCATATTTGTAATAGGATTTTTTTCCATGTATAAAGAGATAATTATGACAATTTTTGCTGCGTTTTTACAACTTACCCCAAAAATATAAGTACCTAGAACTACATATCTAATAGATCTCTATTCATTTATTCAGGCAAGCAGGGTTGAAAAACGCTCAAATCTACGAAATATTTTATATATTTTTTCAACTTCCATCGGCAGCGTTTTGGAAAATCTGTCACTATAAAAACACAATGTACAACGTTTTGCATTTAAAATATAACATCGTATTTTATTCAGACAATTCGTCATCCTAGTCACTTTTTTTGCAAAATATAAACACCTGCATTTATTCTATACACAGGTCAAGATTAACGATATCATCTTCCTTTCGCAATTTGATGGAGCATATTATCGGTGGAAATTGTCCGATAGATAATCACAGTTTGGGTGCTCCAGCTGTATGGAAATAACATTATGAATTGATAATAATCTGGTCGCGGAGAATCGAAATTTGACAAAGAAATATTATAGGTTCTTGTACGCAATTTTATTCACTAAATCCTATTCAATGGATGCGTCCTGGAATTTTTTTCGCTTAGACTGTTCAATTCTTATCGACTAAAGCTTCATATCAAACGAAAGAAGAGCATTTTGGCTCAGGTAACTTTTAACGAAAATATCTAAGAAGTTTTGAGTTTCTGATGGCGAGCACTTAGCCCTAGAACTGATCACATTTTAGGATACAGGGTGCATCGCCTCCTGATTCCTAGGCTGTGATTGGCTTTCACAAATCTTTAAATTTAAACTCAAATAGGAATGTACAAAAAATAACTGAACTCCTAAAATTGCTTTGAATCAAGCTTCTCTCTGGACTTGCTTGTTGATACTTGCACCAAAGAGCAAAAAAAAAAAAAAATAATAATAATAATACCCGGCTACAAAAGGGTAACGCGAATTGAGGTTTATTTATACGCAGAATGAACATTGGTGAGATTACAATGCTTGCATTTAGGTTACTGATCATTTTTTGACAGTAAGTTTGGATAGGCTTGTATTTGATTTTAATAACTAGTTTAAAGTCACAGGCACCAGTCAAACCGTTTGGGTTGATGAAATGTTCCCACACTGGGTAGTCAATGGAGCTTTAGGAGTATTTCGTGTTTTTTTGAAAAACTAAAACTCACTATTGAGAATGCAGAACGCTGACTACCTATTGGCTGGCGGATGCCTGTGAAATAATATGATACTTCAGCACTGAAGATTCGAGCTTCTTCTGGAGCTGTAGAGAAGCCTTCATACGATTTATCAGTAGTCACTCACAAATGTGAGTGCTTGCACTATTTTATCATTACGGAGCAAACTTTCCAGCAAAAAACTAACCACAGCAAAGCCACTTAGTAGCTCTCTGCAAATGAAAATGTAAGTTTTCTCTGAAGTTTAGTTCCTACACACATTGAGATAGAAAAAAACCTGTTATCTGCCCTCAAAAAAATATTGGTTAATAGTCAATATAATTTTATGGAAACCATTTTTTTCTATGCCATTCTAGTTAAAAAATTTCAACACAATCTCTTTCTTAAAGTTTCGCGAAACAATAATTTTCATCGGCAGTGATCGAAAGTTCAAATTCAGTGGACATGAACCTTCAAAACCAGTCTTTTACGGTTAAATCACGCAACCTAAAGATGATTCGACGAGTTGAACGGGAGGCTTTTAAAATCTTTCATTTGCCGTTGCCCTTTCCAGCATTTTGAGAACCATAACGAACCATTTGCCTTCTGCAGAACTGATTTGGTTTCGATTTGGCCAATAAAAGCGCTTGGCCAGCGAATGAAAATTCGAAAACGAAAATCCTAACTCTCCTCAAACTGTTAATCTAAAATGGAACTACTAGAAAAGGGGGAAAATATATTTTTTTAAATATTAAGAGAATGAAAAATCAAATGGGAACTATATTTAAAAGAAATCATCTAACCCTCTGGAAGTAATGATAACTTGGCTGCCCCTAGGTACATCTCTTGATTTTTATACTCGAATTATCTAAGTGTCAAGGTCAGGAATGGTGACAGGTAAAAACACAAAAATTGTTGAATACTATTTGTCACGTTTTAATTGATTTCATATCTTGGTCGAATGAGCAGATTGTGATAAATGAAAACTCACCGCTCGAGATGAAAAAAGAGCACAGCCGTTGAGACATATTCTTTCTGGGAAGATTTGGGATCGGTCTTTCGGCCGTATCGATTTTCATTACCCTAATTATCTGATTTTAGTAAAAATATACGATACAGGCGGACAACATAGGGCTTATCAGTCGAGTATAAATTCAATGTGGAAATATGCAAAACTTGTTGCAATGTTTCTATGCCTGTTTTGGGAAGTAGGCAGGATTTCAAAATGAATGGGAAGAAATTCTCAACAACATGGATATTCACGGTTTACAGAACATGTTATAAATGTCATCAATACGTCAAAAGATAAGCTGCGTTAAGTCGATTATGAAAAACCCTGGGATATGAAAATCTTTGGTATAACGTTATAGAAAGTTGCAAATTCTTAAATAAAGGAACAAAACGAAAATTATGAGATAAAACCGAGTTGATAACTGAAAGTAAACTGAATCCACCGATGGTTTTTGATTTTTATTAAACAAATCAGAACCGTAAACGAAACTTTGAGAAAGAAACTATATATCTTGATTTAGCAGATTGGAAAAAAGAAAAAGAAAACTTGAAGAAATTTAAATAAACTGATTTCTCCTGTCTCTGTGACCTTAATTTATGTTACAAGTCGCTGCGCAACAATTTAATCTTATCACGTATATCAGGGCAATTTGATTATATTTCAAGATTATATTAATCATGACATATTACAACAAGTTCTGAAAAACCATGAATACGCTTCATATTCTTGTTATATAGGTATCACTGGCATACGACCTCTGAAAGGTCAATCAAAGCCAAAATGGTCGATTGGAAGCCAAAATGGTCGATTGGAAACGAGCCCATCTCATTTTATATCCAATGGCTGAAGAATCAACTTCAAGACCTCGGAGGGTTTGTAGCTACCTTTCTTAAAAACTCAAACCCGTAATCATAGTTTTCACTTTATGTTTTGGATCGTTTAAAACCTAAGAGGCATTGGCCGTTGTGACATCTTCGGCAAGAGCTTTTTCTGACGTTGTATGGTCCGGGTTTGTAGCCGACGCTTCGTTGGTCGCTTGTCGTATGGCTTCTTTGTAACCTGCCGATTTTTTCCTCTTGTTATAACGCATCTGTAAACAAAAGTAAGGCTCATAAAAAAATTTTCCCGATCCCATGTAATGGTATCATGATATTGAAGCTACTATACATTATCTAACAAAAACTATTGAGGCTCATCTTCATAATCCTGCAACCGAAACTAGCCGTATAAAAATATGTACATCAATTAAAGTAGCCACATTTTATAGAGTTGCCGAATTGGCAAGATGTGAAACACCTTTCGAATGAGCCGTCTTCTGTGGGTGAAACAGCTAAGGCGTCTGTGTTGATTCTAAAAGGCTTGGGTTTGCAAAACTTGAAAAATAGGGGCTACAAAAACGATACGGGAGCTGCGGTATACGTTACTTCTCGCCTAGGGACTTCAGGATCTGACCTCTTTCAGATATAGTGTAGCAGTTCACAACGAGAAGCTCATGAACAAGACGCCCTTCTTAATTCGATTGTACGTACAGGTTTTTTTCACCAAAAAAAAAAATTAATTATTTAAAATAAACCACGATAACGTATACATACTTTGAAAGTCTGTAAAAATGGCGAAAGCTGATCACAGGGCATCATTGATGAGGTTGTTGAACCATACCACGAAACGTGAGCGTGCCAACTGTTGTTTTCAGATTTGATTAGAATATTGAGGATCTATGAACAGAAAGATACAATATAGTTTTTAGCAAGCCATGGATACTGACAATAGCACATCCTCCTCAATTGCAAGGGCTTCCTTCGGCAGTAAGGAAAAGGACTCAACAAACTGAGGAGATACCGACTGAAATTATTTACCTTGCCAGGCCACCAAGGACATCCTTGTATCTTCCCCCAAACGACATCACCAACAGCGACCACTGAACCGTCCGTTGTCTTGCAAGAGCTGACATCACTCGTTCCTACAAGTTGAGCTGGAGGTGGAGCAGCAGGAAAATCAGGCACTTTTTCCGAAGCCGAACTCGTCGACTCGCTTTCACTGCTCGATTCTGAAATATTGAAAAGCAAAATGAATCAAGTGGTACAAATATGACCTTGAGGTCAATAGGCGATGAGTCGACACGTTTAGTCTGCCACGTCTTCTCCTGTAAAATGACAAAATACTAATTATCAATAGTAATAGAGCAAGTTACCTTCGATTGAGCCGCTGTCAGCTTTTTCGTAAGTGTTAGGCGTGACACGTTTCAAATTTATGGAAAGTTTCTGTTTGAGACATCGTTCTTTCAGCTCCTCCTGATCGCACTTTTCTGCTTTGTGTTTCTTCTTGTGCTTCACTTTGTGCCTATAACAAGTATTTTAACGCTAAAAAGGAACTTTGCGATTTTTAAGACATGCTTCTATTATATCAGTATGAAAATCCTCATGAAATCTACGAACTTGCGTTGAGACTTTCAAATTTCATATCGATTTTGTCAAGACCATGTTTGTCACGAAAATCAAAAACGGATTTTGAGTTTCTTACATAAGACTAGTTTTTTTAATAAATTTAAAAAGTGGAACGCAGCATATTATAGTTCATGGAAGTACAAATTAATCTTCTCACCTGTGTTTGCGATGCTGCTGGTCTTCAGTTTCTTGCTCAGGCGTGGCGCTCCTCCTCGTTTGCATCGGCGACTTGACAGCAGCTGTTTTCTTCTTGGCTTCCTTCTTAGCTTTTTTCATTGCTTTCTTCGCTGCTTTCGCATCGACAGTTGATTTCGGTTTCTCATCAGCATCACTCTCACAGTTCTGCTGAACTTTGGGAGGGATTTTTAGAATAGTTCCTTCACCTTGAGTTCCGAACGAAATTTTGATCACAGGAGTGGTTTTGGCTTTTTTGTTACTCTCCTCAAACACAGTCTCGTCCCAGAGATCTTCCATTGAGCCTACACTTCGCTTTTTTCTCAAGACCATTTTCTTTTCATCGTCATCGTCATCATCATCGATATCGTCATCTTCTATCTCGTTACCGTCGTTTTCACTTTTGATCCAAATCTCACCGTCGACGACCACTTGATCGACATTTCCATTGCCATTACTAATGGGACTAGTCGTGTTCCCGTTTTCTGGTTTGGGCTGCCGTAAACGAGGAATCCGTGGGACAAACGATGGACATAGTTTAGGAGGAGAATTGTGCGGAAGTTGGGCAGCCGGTGTTGGAGAAGGAACTCTGTGGTTTCGACGATTTTCAGCTAAAAGTTGTCTCGGAGCTGTCTTCTCCGAATTCACCTCCTCAGGAGGTGGTTCAGGATTTTTATTCAAATTCTTATTACTGCTACTTCGCGTAACATGCGAATTGACGTTTTCCGAATTCTCGTTGCAAATCGATTTGCATTTAGAACAGAGGACTTGTCGCGGTCTCAGTCTTACAGTCATTTTTTGGTTTTTCGATTTCGAAGTGGTGACTTTCTTTTGTAGGTGAATGTGGTTAATATGTTTCTCTTGGAAGTACGTGAAACGCTGTCGGATGGTGAAATATAGCTGATCAGTCTCGCTGAGCTCAGTGACGCCACTTGGCTTCTGATCGGTCGCCAATGGTGCCGGCTCTGACACATGTGGTATAGTTTCATTTTGTCTGCATGGAAGATACCTGCAACAAGAGGAAGTATACAATTAAAAACACTCAAACAAGTTTAACACGAATTTCAGATATGCATGAGCTTGTGAAAATGTTGGGGGTCGGTTACTCGTACCAGGATTAACTGACAGCGGCGTCAATTAAAAACGGCTCGGAAAAAGCGTTTCTCGAACCTATGTTAGCGATTCATCACGGGTCTTTTTGCCATAACTGTAACCGCCGAGGACCCATGATTAGCACTCTGACGAGGCCTCTCATTGGTCAAAAGTGGACGACCGCCTAGAAATCGAGTTGAGACTGCGTTAGGCGACATCTTTGATCTTCATCTTTCTCAATTCGTACGTTCGGTTCAGTTCAGTTCTCTCGTTCTTCTGAATATTATTTTGATTTCTTCTGGATTATTGGAATTGTGTGATGTGCCACGTTTGCTGAGAATTTCCATATGTCGGAGGTAAGTTGACCTAATATTGTTGTACCTAGATGAATAATGATCGTACCGGATAATTAATTTTAATTAGGTACTGTCTTTTTTATAGGACGTAACATGCATGGTTCTTGTGGAAATAAGCAGTTACGTAAATAGGTTAAATTTTTGTATCAATAGGTGGATAAAAGATGTCACGACGAAGGAGCTAACCGACGATGAGGACGATTCGATGGGACCTTTTTTGGCATATTTTCACGATATTTATCCGAATTGACAAAACATTTCCCGATAATGCTCCTATTTATAAATTATTGTTGTACTTCAATAAATTATTGATGTTTTATGCCGCCTAATTGTCAATATAAGAACTACCTTTTTCTCCAAACCTCCCATCAAATGCCTCCTCAGTTTATATTTTTAATATCAGTTCAGAAAGTATTATGTACTAAATTGAAATAATCATAGAATAGGTTTGATTTATTTTTCACATAAATAAATTACTCTGAAATGGCTGACAAACATTCATTGAGCTTTGCAAAAACGATTTTTCAGCAAAGAACCCAATTTTTATCTTGAAATAAACGTGTTATTTTTATTTTAAAAAAGTCTTTTACGAAGTGACATCATTTCTCGGATGCGAAAATTAGAGTTTCTAAAAAGGAGTCAATCCGGTTGGGTCGAAGTTGTGAACTAAATTGGGGAACTTGGCAAAATTGTTTGGCAAAACTGTATGAATTTTATCGTACACGATAATAACAGCTTAGTGTTTTTCAGCATGTTAGTCAACCCCTGAGTGATTGTGATTCAAGAAACACTTTTCCTTGATCCGGTATCGATTGGATTTGACAACGAGTTGGCTAAAACCGCAATCTGCAGTCGTTTGAAAAACCGGCCCTAGGTCTCTCAACTCTTCTGACGCCCAAATTCCCTCACAAGCCACAGGGATCTATTCCCCATGATTTGACGACTAGAGGAGTAGTAGTAGAGGAGTAGTAGTACTAGTAGAGGAGTAGACAATTCACTGGCGGGAACCTCATGATGACCTCATTTAGTCCCGATAGAGCTCGTTTCACAAGGTCAAACCGGACCGCGAATATCCCACATGTTGAACGGAGTAGCTTGTAGGCTCGTATAAAATGACGGAGTATGTCAAAGACTGTTTCAACCTTGGGGTTATAGCTACAGGCTGTACTTCTGTTTGCATGAGAAGTGCAAGCACCGGGGCTTGGGTTGATTTTATCCAGTATAATGTGATAAGCCAATGACAGCCGTGTTGACTTCGATTTAATCACCGTCAAAATCACTTCTGAGAATGTTCAAATTTTATGGTGGACTTAGATCCGACTCATTAATGGGTACAGTTCGGAGAAGCCCATGGCTGGATGAATGCGCTGTCTGTTCCAGTTTCTGAGAAACGGGTTATCTTATCAGTTCTACTTTTGTAATGGCTTTCTAAGATTACTCAGCATGCTCCATTGTTGTTCTAGTCAAATAGTAATAAATTAAAGGAAATTCGTATACGATTTTATTGCGGCTGAGAAAGAGCTGAATTATTGATACGTCTTGTAAGCATAGAGAAAAATTGTAGATCATTGAGGTGGAGAGAACAGAGAAAGGTGCTTGCAGAATACCTAAGGTCACATAACCAAAATAGCGGGGTTCGGATAGTACTTGCGGTTATCAGTATGTAGTATACCAGTACTTGCCCTGGTGACCCTTAACCCTAGCACCGAGACCTTAGGTATTCTGCAAGCACCTTTCTCTGTCCTCTACACTAAATAATCTACAATTTTTCTCTATGCTTACAAAACGTTTCAAGAATTCCGCATCCTTCTCAGCCGCAATAAAATCGTATACAAATGTACTTTCATCACTATTTAACTAGAACAAAGAGGAAGCGTGCTGAGTAATCTTAGAAAGCCATTACGAAAGCAGAACTGATAAGGTAACCCGTTTCGAAGAAACGCGAACAGAAAGCGCGTTCGTCCAGCCATTGAGCCCCCCGAACTGCACGCATTGATGAGTCGGATCTTATCAAACCCGATCTAAATCCGCCATAAAATTTGAACATTCTCAGAAGCGATTTCGACGGTAATAAAATCGAAATCAACACGGCTGTCATTGGCTTATCACATTATACCAGATAGAATTGTCCCAAACGCCACGAAAACTATGTTTTTTTCCATACTTGTACTTCCCATTAATACTAATCCCTCGGCGCTAAATTATTTAATATAAATGACGGAGAAATAACACAAAAACGGCGATAAAGCAGCCGTTGCTTAGGTGTGACCCTGCGAATCGGCTCACATTTGACAGTTAATTTCAACCGTTTCTCACCTTTTGTTCGAGTTGAGAAGCACTCCCTGGAACAGTTTACTTTCGAAGGCGTACGATACGACAATAATATCCGGCAGAGCTTCGTCCACAGTCACTAAAATTTTCGAATTCGTTGTCAACATCACCGCCGTTCTGTCTATTTGTGATTCAGCCATATTGGCTGGTGAGTTTTCTAATTAGGAACGGTTCGATATATCGTTTTTCCTCCAACAAAAATTGATCGATGCCGATTTTCGATAAGGAGGCCAATTTCCGCCGACAAATTTTACCTTAGAATGTTGACAATTATAATTATACGGAGCTAATTAACTTCTTCGAATGCCTACTCTACTTTAAAACTATCGATGTTTCATAGGAGCTCTAATCGTATTATAGGATCGATTTTTTCCGAGTCGGTATACCAATATACCTATCCAAAATTTTATTGCTAGCTAAACTTGTAAAATCCTGCCACAATAATTCGATTCCGATGAAGCAGGGTGCATTAATTTGTCAAAAATGCGTCTGGGACGCATTGATGGAGCCCTGTGAATGAATCCTGCTTCATCGACACCATTCACCATGGTGTTCGCGAAAGAAATTGGACCGCCTTCAAAGGATACACGCAGAACAGCTCGATAGAGCGGGCTAAAGCATACTCAAATCATGAAGGCGTAAGTTGGTCCCTTCCCGAATACAGCTTCGATTACGAAACTTGTGAAAATACGTTGTTATAGCGAAGTGTTGAAACTGTTGGTCGTACAAAAAAAATCTGCGACTTTGAAGAACGGATTACAATCTAAGAAAAGTCGAGAACTAAAATGAGTTGGTCGCTAAAATGATGAACTTTCCTTTTTCCTTCTTTTTTCACACCTGGTTATTAGAAAAGAGGTTGAGGGGTCTCAATTTCAACTTTTTATTTGTCCGTTTTAGTAAAATTAAATTTAATTCATTTATTTTACAGAACGGGAACAAGCAACCAGTGATTAAAGAAAAAAGATTACGTTTGTAAGTATCCCCCTCTCCATCAACGACGTGAGAACAGAACGGTAATTCGTTGTGAACATCGAACGCAACTATCGACTCTTTAAATCGATAGTTGATCCTCGAATTCAATCGATGCACCGGTATGTTGAGAAAAATATTGACCGAACCGTCTTCGTCTGGATAAGATCGTTATTTTTCGGCATTTTTCTTCATATCGTAATTGTATTTGCCAAAAAAACATCTAATTTACAGGTAATAACATATGGCCACAACGGATGTATTTACTATCGATCAACGTGAACGGTTCGCACTTGCAATGTATCGATACTCTCTTCAAGTCGAATTGTTGTCGAGCAAGCGCTCTTTTCACGCCATATTCATTCTTAAATGCCGTTATCAATCGAATGTTGTATATTTATTCAGTTTAAATCTACGATCCGTTCAATTTCCATCTGATTTACTGGAATGAGTGAAATGGAATAACGATTCTCATCAGAAACGTGCCCAGTTAATTCTTCAAGTGCGTCGCCAGTGCTCGCGCGAAGCGTTCGCGTTCCAATTTTGTTGTCTCAACGATATGGAACGGAAATCTTCGCTGGACGAACAACCTAACAAAGCGGAAACTGCAGAGAATCCTGGTAAGTTATTTGACTTCGTCGTAATTTGAAAGCAACGATATTTGCTCTTTACGTTGGCTTGAGTACTTGAACAACTCGTCGCTGTTAATTGAAAAACTGCGACGTTTTCCCCGTACAGCTGTAGTGAAACAACTCTCACTTGTCTTCGATTTCAGATGTCAGCGTGCATTCATTCTGTAAATTGATCTCCGCAGTTATCAGCAGGTTGATGGAAAACTATAATATAAAGTTGTCCATGTTCTCGCCACAATGAATAATTACAGCGTTATCGCCATTTTTCAAGATTTCGATTCGTAGACTACGCTAGATCAAACATTTTCCAGTGATAGGGTTGATTGATATGAACAATGATGTCAGAAAAAAAAGGCGCAAACAAATCATTAACGTTGAGCTGTAGCCAGAGTTAAAACAATCGTCAACTTCTTTGTTCCGAAAAGCCCACGGGTTTTTCCTGGCGGAATTCGATTTTGTTCACTTTGTCGGCGGGATCCATTTCCCGCCATTGCAATGTCAAGGGGAATACTGTAGCTATGTCCTCAGAATATTATAATACCACGTACAGAAGGCACGTTGGAGCCCTTTTCGGAGCGATTGCAGCGATGCCTGAATAACCATGCCATGAACTGGCTCCATCCGGCCAGAGATATAAACTAGGAATTCCGTTAAGAGGCCTTTACGGGCGAAAGTGCTTGTAAGATGCGTTCTGCTAAACGAATAACATTGTATGTCACTCCAGCACTGCACAACTCGTAGTCTAGCGGCGAAAATCAACAGTGAAGAGAATTTGATTTTTTTTAATTGCAAACTATAATAATAATAATTGTTGCATAATTGATAATAGGCATTTAATTTTCGCTTTCCAGTTGCTGGCACAATGGATGATACACATCAAACGGAGTGTGGAACTAAGGACAACGAAAATAGTAAAAATGATAGTGGTATGGAACTATTTTTATGTCTCTGTGTATCTAGCGTCATTTTTCTAATGGCGGATTTCACCAAAACAAACGAGTTGGAGTTAGCCTGTACAGGCAACGCCAACTCATTTTTTTTTGTTGTGAAATCCACCATAAGGGGATTGTGTATTGCATGTTTTTGGTTTATTATTCGGTAATAATTTTTCTCTCCTCAAAATTTTATTATTTCTCGTTCAAGGCGTGTAGAATCTGAATAGCCAACAACGACGAAAAAATTCTGTTCCTCCGCTGTAGGCCTTTTCGCTTTTCTGACAAAAATATCATAGCTAAATTCTTTGAATTTTCTCCAAAAATCAATCCTGGTCTAACAATGGTTCGATGCCTTAATCGAATCGCTAATTCAATTTTGAGAATATTTTTGGGGGGTTGGAGGGGTAGTAAATTCGTATTTTCCAACGTTTTGCAGAAAAAAAGTGTATTTGGTATTCATTTCTAAAGATTTTTGGACGCTGAATCGAATGAGACCAGTGTGAGGTCGATATCTATAATGGTTTTTAAGTTATCGCAACTTCCGTGTAGAAATTGGGAGATTTTCAGAAATTTGGCTCGAGAATTGTTGGTACAATAAATATCTTTCTATACTCGTTGCAATGGTCGTCAACACTCTCTTTAGCTGTACCGTTTGGGGAATAATTCAGCTTTTAATTAAAAAATTAAGAAAAATAAAGATGAATTCATGAAATAATTATAACAAAAAAAACATTGTTTTATCGATTCCTAGACGTTTCACCAGTAACTGAGGTAGCCAGTACTAAAACCAATTCAGAGTCAATAAATTGTTCAGCTGACGTTTCTGACGTAGAAAAGGGTAAGAATTTTAATTAAGACTTACTTCATTCAGTACCTGATTCTATTCGTTGTTTTAAACTTTTATCCATTTGTCTCGTTTTAGAACCCAGTATTGCAACTAGTGTTGACCTCAATGGCAATCAGAGAACAGAAAAGCCTACCGTGGAAGTACACCCAATGGTTGTCAAGAAACCCCTCGCAAAGGGTTAGAGCATATTTATTATTGTATAAAATATTTCTTATATTGAAATATTTTTTATCAAAATTCTTCACCACAGAAACACTCCAATGACGCGGCTTGTTTTCTGGACGAGTTTATGTCACCATATTAAACAACACCTGTATAGTCTCCTGAAAATTTTGTCCGTTTTCTGTATCTTTTCTTGCTCACAGCTTGGGAACCCTATAGAATTGGTCTTAAGCTTCCAGTCCTTAATGACCTTAATTTTTTGGGGTCGATTCAACCTTAGAGCATTTGTTGAATGTGTAGATATTAGGCTTGGTAGGCCTATCCTGTTGCACGTTGTCTGTACAGTGACCTTGTGGACCAATTTCTAATACTACTTCTCCTTGCAGGCAAATCTTCCGTTTCTAGTCCCAGCTGTTCTAAAACCGGTAATTTTCATATATGCACTCAAGATAATTTGAACATTTATTTTATAAGAACAATTTTAATTATATTTATATTGTAACGATTTTTTTTTTTAACTTCATGTCTAGATGCTGTTGTCGACCCGATAGCTGAAGATTCGCCTCTGATGTTGCCTTTTAAATTGGGTAAATTAATTTCTCTCTTATTATCCATTTTACTAACAGGTCATTCATTCCAGCTTGTGAATGGCCTACATCAGGTGGTTTTGATAATTCACTGTACTGAAAAAAATCGTTTTAGTCTGCTATTGAACGTGAAAAGAACACATAATGACCAATTATTTTAAAAAATCGATGACAAGTTGGTTTTTAAAATGATACTATTTTCCAGGATGGACGAGGGAGTTGGTCTACCGGGCTCAACCATCATCGACTAAAGCTGACGCTTACTATAGACCACCTGTTGGGAAAAAGTTACGATCAATGACTGAAATAGAAAGATTTATTCGAGGTGCATTATTATTCGAGATTTCATCTCCATTCTATGCTCCAGCTTTCTTCGAGTGAATCACGTTTTAACCGTAACATTCATTTGCAGGGCATGAAGTTTTGACGAAGGAAAATTTCTCTTTCCTCCGAACTCCTCTTGGTCTAAATGATCCATCTAAGGAAATTGTCAGGGACGCGATGGTTTCTTACAGTAGTGTGCCTGAGAATAGAAAATCTACTCCTAAAAAGAAGACGATTGTAAACCTAAACCGCCGCTCTTCGACTAGCTCAGTAAATAAATCCAAAAAGCCTGCTATTGAGAAGTTGGTAATATCAAATATCAATCAACCTGACAAAACTTGCGTCAAAGCTCAAAAACAACCAACTGCCAGCCAGGCTAAAAAATCGGCGCCGAAAACTGCTCCAAAACCAGCTTCGATATCAATTCCGGCGAGAAAGCCAAATCCTCAGCAACGAAATCAGGGCAAACTGAAGCTTAGTCTTCCCGCATTGTTCTCTACTAGTGACAAGGTAAATTTTAGCCAAATTCCATAAAAATGAAATGAATCAAAACTGATCGAATAAATTAGAAACGTTGCCAATGTATGGTGTATTCAAAATTATTTAATTATGACTAATTTACTTGGCCACATTTGATCAATTTTTCTTCTACCACCCAAGTACCTTTAGAATCAAGCTTGTCAAGCGATTGTTGATTTTGAGATTGGTCTTTTTGCCGATTCAAAAATGGATGTACTGTTGAAATACGCCATTTTTCCTGTATTTTATTGAGCAATTATTTTTCGTTGAGTAATATTTTCAACGCCTGATTGACTGTCCCTAAAGGTACAGCAGCGGACGTGCTCCGAGATTCCTTTGAAAGCAGTGAAGCCAATGCCATTGTCGAAAAAACTTGCAGTTCTCAAATCAGCTCAACAAAACCCAAAGGTAATTGAACCTAATTTTGTTCAATTTTTGTTCGCGTGGTTATAATAGAGGCAGTTATGTGGGCCGCGTGAATTAATAATAATCATCAGTCTAGAAGTTTCAAAATTGTGATTGGTACTTTGTGCATTGGAGTTATCATCGTCTCCCATTTTCGTTACTTACTGTGTTCATTTGTCATGTAACCTATCATTAATAATAACCTTTAGACTGAAATCATTGTCACCAAGCCAGTTTTAACCTGGTTCTTACTGTGGTAATAATTTGGCTTTGAAGCACGAAAATCAAAAAGTTATATAGTCTTGCGTAGTACTTCAGCTTACTTAGGTGTCCCATCTACGAAAAGTAGCTAGGCTTTTTATTGAATGAAAAATCATCCCAAGATTATGAGGTCTGTTATTAAAATGTGGGAGAAAATACTTTTTTTTACTAGGGACATTTTTATTAGAGCTATAGCTTTACTTCGGAAAGATAAATGATTAATATGAATGAATGATTTCACTCTATAAACTCATTTGTTGATATTATTTTTCTTCCTAACCTGGGCATTATCTTCATATTCATACTCTCAGCTGGCCACGAAAATTATTGCACCTTCTAACATCAAACCGGTCCCTTCCTTCAAGCTGATACAGGTTAGTATTATTACCTAAACAAGCACTGCAGTATTTAAATTATTTTCAAACTAATCCTCCCGAATTTTCAATTTTCATCAGCGAACGGAACCACCTGTAGAGCCGAATAAATCGATAGCCCCTTGTATCCTGCCAAAGGTCATCAACAATACCAAGGTTAGTTTTCTTGAGACCTTGATTTTTTTAAAAACTAAGCTACTATTAGTTATAGTTCTGGAAATATTCAGTGTTTCCAACTTTCCCTCCAACCAGGCTTATCGAAGGTGGATGCGAATGCCGTATGCAGGCAGCACAGGAGTTGTCCAGATAATCTCCCCAAGCGCAGTGACTCTATCTGGCGGCAAGGTAATTTGTGTCAAGTACACATTTGGCTATGCATGTTTGAGCTTGTAAATAAATCGATGGGATGGGATTATAAACAAAAAGCGCTTGAGTTTCGACTAATATTTTTTTTTGGAGACAATTGAGTAATGTTCCTATGTGAAAAATCTTGAGATAGTTATTGTCGAAGACGTGGGTTGGAAAAACTAAAACTGGTGAGTTGAGTTTAGTTTGTAATTACCATAGGAAGCAAGGTGATGTCGAGAATTAGTCGCGTCCACGTTGTAGGGCAAAAATATGGGTCATCCTACTTGTGAGAATAGAACATGAAAGAAATTTTCCTGCTGAGCAACCTAGAAACAGCTGTAGAGAATTACTTTTGTGATGGGAGACTGAAAGAGAAATTGAGCGATTAGTTCTTCTAATTTTGTCTATATTAGCCTCCTGTGTACCACAAAATTCATCCTGCCCAAAACAATTTTTCACGTTTCGTTTTGTCAAATAATTTCAATCATCAGTTCGCCTCATCTATTCTCAGAGGTTATTGGCGTCCAGCGATCTTGTTAAAGACCATCGTCGAAGCGAAGAAAGTTCAAAGTTTGGGCAAGATAAGTTTGAATCCTGGCGCACACAGATTGAATCTTCGCTGGCAAAGAATGACCTGTCGGACGGATCTAAGGTAAAACCAAACGAACCATCTAGGTACTAGATTGGAAAGCGAGCTCGAAACTAACCCTTGCTATAAGAATGGTAGTGAAAACTATATTTGTGCATCAATCGACTTCAAACTGTGAGCCTTTTGAATTGTTTGAAGCTACAGGGGACTGAAAAGAACCTTATATCCAACAGGCCCTTTATGCTATCAGTTTAACTGAAGGTTTTGATCTGTTAGTTGTTGAATTTGGTTGATGCACCTCTTAAAGAGCCAGAATTTTCAAAATATTGAAGATTTCAAAGGAAAATTCAGAGAAATGGAGAATGTGTGATGATTGAGAGGTCTCATTGCCACACACTATCAGTCCATCTGCAGGAGTGGGATCTGTGTCTTTCGATTAGATTGGCTTTAAGCTGGGCCATTTCCGGAAGTGTTTTTACTTGCCAATTTCGAACTGAAGCAAAAACTGTTGAATGCCGAGTAGGCACTCTCCGATTGTGGCCTTTGTGTGGTATATACAGACAAAAATCCGCAGGCAAGTGCATCTCCCTGCTGGCGATTAATTGTTACTTGTGCGGTTGTAGGTAATACTGGTCTTTGGTTTTGCCGTTGACGCCTGCAGGCTATCTTACAAGGGGGGGGGGGGCAAAAGTAACCCGAACGCCCTGTAAAACGTTTACTATTCAATATTTTTACACCAAATGTTGGTCACCTTCAAAGTAATTACCATTGACCGTAACACACTTGTACAATTTCTTTTTCCATCGTCGGAAACAATTTTTAAATTCACTTATCAAAATCGCGTTTTGGCCTTCCCACAATTTTCTTTTCACCTCCTTCACTGCGACAAAACCCTTCCCTTGCATGCCCATTTTGAGTTACCACGATTCATCACCATTGATCACTCTGTCAAAAAGACCGGGTTCCTCTTCCAGTTGATTTTTCAATTTCAAGACAGCCTGTAGTCGACTCTCTGGCTGCTCTTCGGTGAGCAGGTGTGGGACGAATTTGACAGCAACTCTTCTCATGTGCAAACCATGGCTCAACATTTTTTGCACTGAACTCCAGGACATTCCACTGATCTCACTGAGTTGGTCAATCGTTCGACGACGGTCTTCACAGACGAGGGTATTGATTTTCTCGGCGTTGAGGGCCGTCCCAAACGAGGTTGGGCTTCTATCGTCATTTCTCCTTTTTTTTTGAAATGGGAAACCACTTGCAATTTGTGTTTTCCCCATAGCAGCATCCCCATAAGCAGTAGTGAGCATTGCAAGACTTCCCATGGCCGTTCTCCCTGACAGGGAACAAAATTTCAGTGCCGCACGTTGCTCCCGGCCATCACACGTTTCCCCCAAAACGGAAAAAAAGATGTTCATGAAAAAATTTCTGACGGACGAACTATTGCACCCACAGTGATCAAACTTTGCCCACGGACTCGTCAGATGTTGCCCTTCACTCCACTCTACCGAAATTCCCCTCCACTTTCCCACACCAGCCCCATTCCGGTTACTTTTGGGTCCCCCCTGGTATATTTAACATTTTATTACAAAATACTAGCCATTGAGGCGTATAAGTTTATGACTAGGCTTCATTACTTCCACAAAATGCACTCTCTCCGAAATATTATCTCACGCTTAATCATTTCATACCTAGTTCACCTCACCTTTTCTCTACAATCAATTGGATTAGAGGTTGCTAGCACGCTCCACGTTAGGTTGGTCAAAGGGAGCTGAATTTGTTTTGCTTTTTGTAACATTTTTGAGCAGATAACTCACCTGAAGCATGTTCTGTGCAAATGATGTTTACTTTGGTGGAAGAGTTATCAATAGATCGTTTTTACACCTTTAGCCTTGCCATGCTCATTTTGTGCTGAAATGGCGTTATTTTTGTGATTGTTTATTTTTACGCTTGAAACTGTTACGCTCACTGTCGATTCACTTTTTGCAATGACTCCCCTGCTTTTGATTGGGCTGGTTGTTCTAATTCAGTTTGATTTGTCTCATTGGTTTTCAGCGGTTAGCACCATATTATATGCAAACTCCTGCTGCCAAAGTCCCGAAAACTAACAGCAGCAACCCTGAGCACATTGTTTGCGAACCAGAACTACCAGGTGAGCAGTCAAACGATAGTACAGCTAACTTTTCAAACAAACTTTCAGATTTTTTAATTAAAAATGTATTAAATAATGAGCGGAATTCATTTTGATCCTGGAAACACTGTAATTTGGCCATTTGGTTATTAAATCCAGCCTTAACAAGTTAATCCAGCGTTAATCTTCCTCGAAGAGTCGTATCTGTTACTGTGTATTTCACATTTATTTCTTGTTGGCAGATTACGCAGACATGATTTTGCCTGAGCAGGATGAGCGAGCGGATCGCAAATTCTCCGATTTCTTGGCTGGGAAAATCGTCTCGCCAGTTTCCAAAAGTTCCTTGGCCATCCCAGGGTTTCCTGGTAATTCATTCGTTATTATCCTTTTATCAATTGCTGCCGAGCGCTCAGCGAATTTATCATTGATCACATCAGCTAAAGTAATCGTTCTTTTAGGCGTTTTCTATTAAAGTTTTCTACCCGACCCAGCGGAGAGTTTTAGTGCATTTTGCGGTTTTTTGAGAACTCCTACGTTTGAGTTTTCATAAACACAAAATGCACTAAAACTCAGCAATTTCAAGACACAAACTACTAGCCAATCATTGTTTCAGAATTCAAGCGTATCAAACTCGTGCGGCAGAAGTCGGTGCATGAAGATATGTCCCTCGACTCAATTGCAGAAGTCATTACAGACGATGGTGACCAACCAACGAGCAATAACCCGATAGAAACGGCGCAAAGTTCTGCGGACTGAGGAACTGTATCAACTTGTAAGTGCCACAAGTTTCTTGAATCGTTTTCAAAATAATCCGATTCATCAAATTTTAAAATTTTATATTTTGTTTTCCAACTTTTTCTAGCGCTGATTTCTACAATATCAGCCACGAATGGGGCCCGTGGAAGACATCCCATTTATTCGATTCCAATGAACTTTTTCAAATGTTGGTATAATATTGCACCCACGTAATACTTTTAATTATGTTAGCTTCACAGACAGTTCGAAGTTGGAAACATTTTTAACTGCGTGTAAATATAATAACCAACTCATAATGCAGTTGGCGGTATTTATTGTTAATCGAAGATTATTATTTATTTTGCGTACATTTTTCTGGAAAAAAATCGATGTAGCATGATCGTCAGCAAATGTTTTACGCGAGATTTGCCCTCAGATTTCTATAGATTTCAGCGAGACGGATGTAATTTTTTTGTACTGTGAAATATTGGAATGGGCGAGTAAATCGATTTGTTGCCATGATGGTACGGATTCCTAAATTGGTACAATAAGATTGTAAATCCTAGAAAACTTGAAGCATTTCCAAATTTGTATTGAAGTAGTTTCGGATTCGTGTAGATTCAGATCCATTTTCCTTCAATTTCTGTATCTTTTATCTCCGACAATGCAGACGTTCTGCTTGACATTGTAACAACTGAGCGCTCCAACATTTCTCTTATTATGAAAAAAATCGACGTGCAAACTCAAACGAAAATCTACTGAAAGAACAGATTTTTTAAAGGAAGTATTAAGTAATACTACTTTGGCCGATATTTGAATCGGACAGTTAATTTAACTATCAATGTGATCGATAGTAAAGGCTGGATCGGCATGGTTTTGCCTCAAGAATAGTCCAAAGTGGTGGGGAAGCATTGAGTTCGATGAGTGGGACTTTGTCCTAAAGCATGCTGTCCCCAAAAAATTTCATGAACAGCCGGACGTCTGGTTGTATTATACATTTGTTCTATGTAAGTAAGAAATATGTATATATACACTTATGAAATGTGAACTTCACTATGTAAATATAAAAGGTAATTAAATTTAATGAGCTTTTTGATGTTATAACCTGAGAAAAGATAAATTACATACCGCATTACAATGGTTCAACGCATTACAACTACAAAATTCAGTCGAAAAACTATATATAAGTTACATACACAGTATTATCTGTCAACCTGTCCTCTCAGCCTTATGCTGACCTCAGCTTAACAAGTTATTAAATACGAGCTTCACTGCGTTGGAGCTCCAGTATCCTGTATGTAACTTATATGTACTAAAAAAAGTTTAAGTTGAGAAAAACGTAAATTTTTTTAAGGTTATTATTAAACTAAATAATAGATCTGTATTTTTAATTACAATATTTAAAAAAAAGGAAAATAATGAAAATGAAAAGTAAATTATAATAGTTCTATAATTGGATTTTAGTTATGAAACGAAAGTTTCAGTTGAGGATTTTCTTAATCGGAAAACTTCGAATTTGAGTAATACGTATATTAGTCGATAACGTAGATTTTTTGTTGGTAATTTTGAATTTCAGAATGGAAACAACCACATAAAATAATAATATATTGTGTAGCTCATCATCATTCAGTACTTGATAATAAAGTTGGTGAAATTCAAAAGTTCTGGCCGGAGATAAGGTAACTTTGATACTGAGAAATTATTGAAAAGGAAAATGAAATAATAATAGTACTACCATGTCTACCAAGGAGAGATTGAGGTCGAAATGGCCATACAGCTACAGCCACAAGTGGAAGGTGGAAGAAATCGTGTCGTATCTTCAGATCAACGCCAACCGAACGAGAAAGCTTGTGTTTTCGACCTCTGCTATTTCACCAGGTACGAAGTAATTTTGATTATTTATTACGTATTTTAAGAAATTGCGATCTCTTGTTTATCCGGTGCTCAAGTTGAGTTTATGTGAGTGCGCCCACGTAGAAAATTTACCTATGAGATCACTTTCAAAACAGCAGGTGTTTAATCAGTTGATATAACTGGCAATAAAAATTGTTTAAGGACAGCTACAAGATAGAGATTATATCGTTGGAAAATGATTCGCCTCCTCGAGCAAACCGCCAATTGCGGTTCCGGCGTTAGGGATAAACATTTGACCCATGTGCAGCCATGTAAAACTCAAAATCCCCATGTTTACAGAGCTGCTTGCTTCCTAACGGAATGTATGTAGACAACATTAATTCGACGTCGCTAAGCAGGCTTCACAGGCATCCGTCAAAAGCGTTTGCGTTCAGCATTTTGATTGACTGGGAATGCCAATCAGAATGCAAAACGCAGCAGTAGTATCTTTTTCTGTATAAATGGGCTTTTATTCGTTCGGTTTGACCGCGTTAAACAAGACCGCCGTAAATAAGGGTTAACAAACGAAAAACCTGTCTCTTGGACAGGTACGTTTCACATTTTTACCGCCCTGACGCTGGTACTCTCGCGTCGCGCCGTGAATGGGGAAGACGCCTATTTTTTATTTTCGTTCCTTTTGGCCTGAATTCTGTTATTTGGTGTCAACCGAA
Source organism: Tupiocoris notatus (assembly GCA_037159825.1). Classification (NCBI taxonomy): domain Eukaryota; kingdom Metazoa; phylum Arthropoda; class Insecta; order Hemiptera; family Miridae; genus Tupiocoris; species Tupiocoris notatus. The sequence continues at coordinate 13,192 of JASJUZ010000692.1, read as the reverse complement.
GACGGAATGACCAATTTTTCATGAAAATTATGAGTTTCCGCGGAGAAAATCGCTAAGGAAAACCGATGATTTTGAACGAAAAATGAATAGTTATTACGTCATAACTAGTCAGTCGAACGTGAATATCGACACTAGCGCTTGTATCTTCGGAGAATAAACTAACATTGGGAGCAATAATTTGAGGTTGCTGTGAGATTACCAAACCTCCGTCAGCAATTTATTTGCTTTACAAGGCATTTCGGGCGGTACTAACTCGACGATTAAAAAAACCTAACAAGTAGCAGTGAAGTTAGCGTCATTTACTCGATTTAGCATGACTCCAGTCTTAAAGACCGTCTTGTTGTTACTGTCTGTCCTTCAGCCGTCTGCAGAGCGCTCTAGGGAGTTACTTCAATCGGTTGGAGTTACATCTCCGGGTTTATTCAAACCACTGATTTTCCTTAGCGATTTTCTCCACGAAAACTCTCAATTTTCATGAAAAATTGGTCATTCCGTCTTCAGCTGACACCAAATAACAGAATTCAGGCCATTAGGTACGAAAATAAAAAATAGGCGTCTTCCCCATTCCTCAGTTGACACCTTGCCTTGGCACAGGATTCGTTCCAACCTTTCCGGTGGTCCATGTTTTAATTCCTATTCTCTAGAAGTTACCATGTCTCTTATATGTTCTGTCTAGTAGCAATGAAATTCCTGTCTCACAGACTTGTTCTGCTAACAAAGGTAGGATTTGGATATCTATTGGACGTGCTGTCAAAAGGGGTAAAATGTCTGCGATACATTTGTTCTGCTAAAGGTGGAATCTATGAATTGATTGTCTATAAATCTTGTCAAAGAGACAGGTATTCCGCTAATCAGGAACTAGAAACATGATCCGTCTACAGTGTTAACAGGGCACCCCTTTGGAGTTATATCACTTTATTCGTTCAATAATGCTGAACAAAGTTTTTTTTTCCAGTTCCAGTGAAGACGAATTATGGCTAAACGGGCCGCCACCACCGAACTCAACCATGAAAACTGGGACAATGAAGATGAAGATGAAGAGCCAACTAAGGAGTTCAAAATGGCCAACTCCGACGTACTGAGTAAACGTGTTTTCAAAAGGGGAAAACGCCGACTTACAGAATCGACAACAGAGGTTGCTATTGGTTTATGAAAGTGTGCTATGCTAGCTGTTTAAATTTGGTTATCTTGAGAACGTTATTGTGTTTTTTCAGGCTCAGCCATCACCCTTTGCCAAGTTTAGTTTCGGTTCGACGAATTCCAACTCTAGCACAAGTAAACCGGCGGCGCCTTTTTCATTCTTTTCCAATATTAATAAATCACCGGCCACTATGAACGGCGCGTCCACTCCAGGTGATAATGCCAAATCGAACGGCCCAGAAGATACGAAAAAAACTGTGTATTTGGCAAAATTGAAAAGTCTTAACGAAGAATTCTTATCATGGATCAAGAAACACATTGAGAAAAACGCATATTGCATATTGACTCCTTGTCTTGAAGATTATGGGAAATATTTGAAAGAAATAGAAGCGGAACAGGATTCAAAAAGCGATGCACCAAGCAGTCCGATGAAACCAACCAGCTTTACATCACCTATGTTAGCTGCGAATAAAGACGGAGGACCTACATCGGCTACACCGTTTTCTGGAAGTCTCTTTGGCAACCTGAAGCCCCCCGTTGGGGCCAGTGATTCGGCCAAGTCGTCCGAGCAGCCGCAAAGCGGTGGTAGCATATTTGGAAACACTTCCAGTTCCCAATTCTCATTCGGAAGCAGTAAACCATTCACATTTAGTTCTACGTGAGTATTTTTCTGAACTGAACTATTCGTACTCTTCCATCTTGTGGCTTTATGTTTGTAGTAGTATATACAATTCGTCACGGAGTAGTTCTCGTTGGTTTTCCTTTTCAATTTTTCGGTTATTTTAATTTTATACATTTCATTTTTTTTTGTACCTATTTATTTTGTATTTATGTTTGTTCTATTTATTTTGTTTTATTTTTCTTCATATTTATTTTATTGCGTTGTTTATTTTTCAGAGTATATTTTAGTTTTAATTTCATTATTGAGCTTCAGAACTAGGCTATTTAAGTTTGTGCAAGTACTCGGCCCTAATACCTCTCCTTTAGTCTGGCCCTTTTGTGAATATCTTATTTGGGTTTCAGAGGGCCACCTTCATCGACAGTAACACAACCACCAGCCACGGGCGAAGCACAGGCGGAAGAATCAGACGAGCCACCGAAAAATGAATTCAATCTCGTCAAAGAAGATGATGCTGTTTTCTCGCAAAGGTACTCTCGGGTTTTGGTTTATTATTAATTATAAACCATTGTAATCTCCCAAGAAAAAAAAATTGACAAAACTATAATAGCTAAATCTTGAAATTTCTACCGAAAATCAATCTTGGTCTGACTATGGCTCAATTTTTTAACTGAATCGCTTACTCCATTTTAGGGGGGTTTTGAGGGAGAGAAAATACGTTTTTCCTACGTTTTGCTGAAAAAGGTGTACTCAGTATCATCTTCTATAGATATTTGTACGCTGAATCGAATGAGACCATCGCAGGGTCAATAGCTCTGATGGTTCCCAAGTTATTGCAGCTTTGGTGTAGAATTTTCGATGTTTTCGGAAATTTTCGTATTTTTGAGAATTTTGGTGCTATAAACATCGTTCTATACTCGTTAGAATGCTCGTCAAACGCTCTGTTGAGTCGTGTCGTTAGGAAAATAATTTAATGTTTAGTTTGAGAATAAGCAAAAGTATAAATAATTAAAATTGCCAGTCACTACAAAGTTTTCCTTATTGTCACCAATTTGTTGGTAAGTGGAATCGTTCACCAATTTTCGGTATCATTACTATCACAGGTCTTCTTAAACCATAATTGAAGCCAAGCAATAGCAAACTACTGTACAACAATTAGTAGCGTTTTTTTCTTCACATTTTAATAGTCCTCAAATTTACAAAGTATTCAAAATAATTTATTGATCACCCTCAACACCATTTTATCTGAGTATGGTGTGTGATCTAAAATACGTCATTATCCACTAACAGTTTTTTTAATGCAGATATTTAATGAACGTCGTTATTTCTGTTTCTATATTATAGGGTTAAAGTGTTCGTGAAGAAAGACAAAGAGGACTACGCTGACCGAGGTGTTGGCACGCTATACATCAAACCAGCCAATGACAAGTTCCAGGTGGTCGTCAGAGCGGACACTAGTTTGGGAAACCTTCTCATGAATATCGTCTTATCTGAATCAATGCCTATGAAACGCATGGGGAAAAATAACGTCCTTCTCGTTTGTGTGCCAGTGCCAGGACAAGATTCGAAGCCCGTTCCAACTTTGCTTAGGGTAAAAACTAAAGAGGATGCCGACAAGTTGTTTGACGAGTTGGAAAAACGTAAAAAATGAGCATTTGCAACAATGATCGTACAATGAATGCGTCTATGTAATAACTAAATTCGATTTTATTGCAATTCAATGTCTTTATAAGATAAGGTCCCGGTCCGAAATAAAATGTGAGTCGCCATTATAATTATTCGCTCATCCTGATCGCCTGTTTAAGTCGCCAGTTTATATTATGTGCAACAAAATCAATGTTAAGCTAAAAACAGCTGTCGCTAGAAGGCAAAAAAGATATAACATGATGGTCAAAAATAATTCTTATCAACGATACTGTCTCGCATCTAAAAAGGTTCGCTCCAACGTTGTAACTTATAATTACAAACTATCACTTCGTTTCGAGTGTTCTGAAAAAGTTCCTCCCACATAGTAATGGGGACACATTCTGAACGCGGGTAGGAAAAATAACTATGCACTTCACGTGATCACGTTTTTGGCGCCCAGATAAGATTCCTTTCTCTGAGAAAATCGTACATTTTCCTCGTCTTGTTCACGTCAATTTTGATAACTTGGCGAGCAGTGGCTAATTTGAGTCCGTCATTTTTTTTGCACTCGTTGACCAGAAGTTGTTTGAAATTGTGATACGTCTCTGGCACTATTCGAACGATGGAGCATAGCTGTTTCTCATTTTCGTCAAGGAGGTTATACCTATAACAGATAAAAGGGCAAGATTGAGGCTAGAGAAAAATTGAAGAGAAAGAGCTGAAGAAGACTAGTTGGAGAGCAAGTGTCTCCTAAACTGCGTCAGGCTGAATCTTGGCAGATTTCTGATTGGCATTCTGGACTCAAATCGTTCATCATAGTTGCAAGAATTCATTCCCAATTTTTCTGCAGAGCTCCGCTAAGGTAATAAGTTGGTCAAAATACTAGTGCACTGGCTTGATTTCTTGGCTGAAATCAAGTTGATCAAATTGACAAGAATTTTCAGAAAATTATAAAATTGATACGGCTAGCATATTGAAATGTACGAACCCTGGTAGATTGTGAAGGACAAGAGGAGCCGTAGGCCTGCGACTGGTTTTTGAGCCGCCAACTATTTCCGCAGAAATCGCTAACCCTTGGTGCTGAAGTTCGCTGAAGTTTTTCAAATGTTTCTTATTCAAATTCTCGTAGATCTTAATGCCGCTCTTGAAGCGGATGCCGTGACTTCGATAGTTGAGGAGATTGTTGAGCTTCTGTTTGAGGCTGATCTGATGCAGAAGACCTTCGACGATGTAGTCCAATTGCGGCCCCGTTAGGAATCTGATGAATTTCAGGAGTGAGAGAAGAGTAGTTTTTCCAAATGGTACCTGCACATAGATACAGATAGTAGGTAGAGAAGTGTGAATATAAAGCGATAATAATTTATGCTGTATGTCTCTTATTCCAAAAAAATGACACATGTTGTGCTTCAAAATGAGCCCAAAGTATAACAGTCTTGTTGGTTATACCTCAAGGCTGCTAACATCTCTTTATAATAATAAAAAAGAAAGAAAAAAAAAACCACTTGTTAAAAATGGGGGATTTAGCTTTAAATGTATACAGAGCAACTCAACCTCTTCCTTATGGAGCTTGATTTTTAATAATACAGTTTTTGAGCGTTAAGAGTAAAAAATCCCAGCTGTCTTACCACAAGCCTTTGATTGAAGTTGTACGTTTTTCTCGAGTCGATCAGCCCATGGTTTTGAATAACCCTTTTTCTCCAAGCCCGCTCTTTGATGCGTTCGGTGTACATGCTGACCAGAGTCACCTGAAAGATGGGCAATTCAATTAAAAACCCTGAAATCAGGTTAGATAAAGAGACGATGTACCAACTCTGAACGAGCGTATTTCCATCTATTTTTAAGCTTCATCAAGAATAGCTTATAAATGAAGTTTTGTACATTTCTAATGGATTAATTAAAATTCGTCAAACCTGCAGGGCTTCACAGACATCCTGATCCTCTTTCTTAACATATGCCCCTGGTTCAAGCGGATCATCATAATCACCCAGAAGCTGTTCAGCCAGGTTGTCGTATTCCACATCAAAATCGGATCGCGCTGCATTGTAGCCTGTCGTGTGGACTGGTCCAGTCACCAATTTTCCTACAAATGAATAGAGAAACTAGTAATGTAATGATTCGATTTAGAGAAAGATACTAATTGAAAATTGATAGCTCGTTTTGAACTAATCACCGGTGATTTGAAGTGAAGTTTTCGGAGGCGACAAGGTCAACGTATTGTTTTCTTGGTTCGGCCCAGGCTCAAGAGCGCTTCTAACTTCCTGGTTGTACAAGTTCGTGAGGAGATCTTCGTGTTCCATAAAAGTAGCAAAGTCCAAACGCGGCGCCAATTCGGGAACTTTGACACAACAATCGGCCAGTTTGCAGGGCATGAAAAATTCATAGTCGGGAAACAGGCGGTGAGGTTCCAAATCGGGTTCTCCATATTTTCCCTGTGGGTGTATATAAATTAAGCGTACACAGGATGTATTAAGCTATGCTGATTACGTGGAATAGGTAGTTTATTTACTCCAACATTCGTGAGGGCATAATTAGGGCTACATAGCACCCACTACATCTCCCAATTTGGTGGTTAAAATATTTTTCTAGTTTAAAAATTTGATGTTTTACGTTTCAAAGCATGTAGAATCCAAATATCCAATAAGAAAAATTCTGTCCGTACACCGTCAACACTTTTCTCGAGTTATTGCAGTTTTCGTGCAGACTTTCGTGGAGATTTTCAGAAATTGAGCATGACGGTATACCTCGAGAATTTTCGGAGCTATAAAAATCGTTTTATACTCGTTGGAATGTTTGTCTAACACTCTCTTCAACTGTATCGTGAGGCGAATATTATTACCTTTCAATTTGAAAATTAAGAAAAATAAAAATTGTTAAAACGACCATAGTTCCTAAGGAGTTTTCCCTTATAGTTACTAATCCGTCAATTGGTGGAAATGTTCACGAGTGTTTGGTATTGTTACTATCACAAAAGGATGTTCTTCTTAAGAAAAGGAATAATAATCCACTGTACAATCATTCTTAGCGTTATATGAGGTGCAATGGTTCATTTTTAAACATAAACCAAAGGGAAACTGAGTTTATTATTTTGCCAAGATCGAAGTGAGTCAGGAGAATTTAATGGTTACCTTCTCCGAGGAAGCATCAGTTGACTTCGACATTTTGCTGCAACCTACGGGCCAATTGACACTGAAAAAATAAAACAAATAGCAATTAATAAAACGCAACTGTCATTTACTACCTACCTTGAAATTACTGTTATTTTCTACTGTGAAATGACTGGCATTTTCTACTGTAAAATTACTGGCAATTTCTAAGAACAAGAGGAGAAATAATAAGCAGAAAGAAAATGTAGGAATATTCCAATAATCTTACTTCTTCCATTATTTACTATCAGGTAAATATAATATTTATTCCTAATCAAGGGCCTACCAGATTTTAATCGTCTGTTTAGCGACTTAAAATACCGGAATATCACGTAGACGTACTGACATGTACCTTAAAATTGCATCCATATCCCAACTTACTGTGTTTTTTACACTTTACGCCACTCAAGTTAGACTTCAATATTTATAAAACTCGCAATCTCCATTTTAGCCAGTGTTTTTTTTTTTTTTTTTTCAATTTGACACAAAATAAAGTTCGCCAGAAAACGTCACAGGCTGTAAGCTGTATCTACATGTGAACTTTTCAACAACACTAGCGTGGGCTATTTGGATAACCGCAAGGTGTATAAATGACAAGGTGGGCTCGATCAGTGACAGAATTCTCTGACGTCACTGGTATAAACTTTCCTCATAGCCGCATACGAATTTCATTGCAACAACATTACTTCTCCGCTTTCCTTTCAATGAGAATGTTTTGTGTACGCCAAGTTTTTTCCCTGTAGGTTGAGGGGGAGAAAAACGAGGCGACCTCTTCTCCATTTTTTTTTTATTCAGCCGAGTAGGGCCCCGCCTCGTTTTTCTCCCCCTCAACCTACAGGAAGAAGTAATGCGACCACCTGGAGAAGAAACAAGTTTTTTTATTACAGTTTATTAGTTTTAATAGAGAGTTTCATCAAGGTTTTTTAAATCATTTTTAATGAGAAATGGGAAAACCAGGTGTAGTGTGTGCAATTGCGGAATGCCGCGATACGTCTTCTCTTCGCAATGATCTTTCTTTTCACCGGTAAGTTCACTATTTTAATTATTTATTGCCCGTAGATCCATTCTAAAATGTATAATTAATTATGTAGTATCATGAGAACCGTTATTAAATTATTTGAAGAATGTATTGGCTGTAATACTAATTGTGGAAAACTCTGAATCCTAAACATGCCTCGACAAGTTTGTCAGCGTATTTTTCTCTCAACTCTTGTGTTTTAAATATGTGTATTACTTAATTAATTGCTATTTTGTCAGATTTCCTACCGATAAATCCATTAGGAAGCAATGGATCGCTAAGTGCCGGAAAAAATGACGATTGGAATCCCAATACCAGTAGGATTTATTTGCTCCGAGCATTTTGCTGCAGAAAATTTCGAATGAGATTTAAAGGTGTATAAACTAGGATGGGGTATCTTGGGGGAGGATGCCCGAATGGGCGAAAGTGCTCGGCCAGCTAATAAAGAATTGGAGAATGAGTCACCTGGTTTTTCTCCACCTCACAACCCCCGGGAACTATTGTAATTTTTAATCAATTTTATTTTTCTTATTATCCTAATTAAAAACTAAATTGTTTGCCTATCGGTACAGCTGGAGAGAGTGTTTGACGACCATTCCAATGAGTATAGAACGATTTTTATAGCTCCAAGAACTCTCGAGTTATACCCTCATGTCAAATTTCTGAAAATCTCCCTAATTCAACACAAAAGCTGCGATAACTCGAGAACCAATCGACCCTATCGACCCCGCGATGGTCATTCGATTCAGCGTCCAAAAATCTATATAATTTGATATCAAAAATACACATTTTTATGAAAAACCCTGGTAAATATGAATTTCCTCCCCCTCGAAACCCCCCAAAATAAACCTTAAAATTGAGCTAGCAAGTTGGTTAAGCAATTGGTCCGTCGTAGGGCCGAGATTGATTTTTGGTGAAAATTTCAAGAAGTTAGCTATTATGGTTTGGCCGGAAAAGTGTTGACGGCGTACGGCGGACAGACATAATTTTTTTATTGGATATTCAGATTCTACATGCCTTGAATCGTAAAACATCAAATTTCGAGGGAAGGGGTTATAAAAATTTTTTTCTAGGGCGATTACAATGGTTAATTATTGAATAATAAACCAAAATTTTGGATCATTAAAGGTTCAAAAAATATGCTAAATACCGAACAACTGATGTACGAAAAAAAAGTATATTATAACGAAGAAACTAATTGTAGAAAAATTGCTATTATGATAGTTTTTTTTTCTGTCTCTAGCCACCAAGTAATTAATAAAAACCGAGAATTAAAAATTTCTAAAAGTCTTAAAATTATTCACGAGGATCTACGATGTCAAAAAATTTAAATTCGACCGAAACACTGGGTCACCGGAGGGAAATAAATCGTTACGTGCGCCTTCATATGAAATACAGCAAAACCCGCAATACATAGCTGCAGCTGCAGGCGTTGCCTATACCGATGATTAAGGCGTAGAGCGGACGCCTGACAGGATTTTCCGCCTGTACGGTATCGCTATCGATACTTCCTCAGGCTCAAATATAAATCGAGCATTTTTACTCGGTATTTTCAAGAAATATTGAGGAATTATTCTTCTCAAGAGTTTCGATATTATTATGTTTAAGTTTGAACAGAGTAGAAAAATTGCTATTGTGATAGGTTTTTCTACCTCTAGCCACCAAATAATTAATAAAAAACGAGAATTACACCTTTCTAAAAGTCTTAAAGTTATTCAAGAGGATCCACGTTGTCCCAAAAATTCGACCGAAACGCTCGGTCAGCGGAGGGAAATAAATCGTTACGTGCGCCTTCATATGAAATACAGCAAAACCCGCAATACATAGCTGCAGTTGCGGGCGTAGCCTATGCCGATGATTAAGGCGTCGAGCGGACGCCTGACAGGATTTTCCGCCTGTACGGTATCGCGATCGATACTTCCTCAGGCTCAAATATAAATAGAGCATTTTTACTCGGTATTTTCAAGGAATATTGCGGAATTATTCTTCTCAAGAGTTTCGATATTATTATGGTGAAGTTTGAACAGAGTAGATAAATTGCTATTATGATAGGTTTTTGGTTTATTATTAATAATAAACCATTGTAATCGCCCAAGAAAAAAAATTTTCTAACCCCCCTCAAAATTTGATGTTTTACGTTTCAAGGCATGTAGAATCCGAATATCCAATAAAAAAAATTCTGTCATATTGACAATATTCCGTGACGTCGTTCCAAACATTTTGAGACCTCAAATACATCGAGTTTTCTGACTCGTAAAAATTAAAACACAACATACGCACTAGTGAAAACTTGAAAAAAAAAAAAAAACTCATGCCGTGGAAGTACGGTGTGTGGCCCAATGAAAAAAATCCAGCTTATTCGGCTCGCCTTAACGAATATTCCAAGACTTCAAACTTCAGAAAATGTTTACTGTTATAGCCTGTAAAAATTTTGACAGAAAAATCGTTGAACGATTATATCTCAAATGCACTGTGTCATATCCAAAATTCAATGAAAACTAATTTTGCTTATTCACTAGCAAAACATTTACTGAAAATTTCATTGAGTTTCATTCTTTTTCCAGGGAGATATGACAGTTTATGTCATTTTGTGACCACAGACACGCGGACAGACAAACACTTGTTCAGAAAGAGGTTCTGAGTATTATAGTACTATGAAAATGTCTTCCAACAGGATGTGCTCCTAATGTCTGGCAACATTTTCTGTATATAAACCTAAATTTTTGACATTTTCACCAAAAACTCAATCTTGGTCTGACGATGGCTCAAATTTTTCATCAAATCGCGATCTCAATATTAAATGTATTTTAGGGAAGTTTTGAGGGAGAAATAGTTTTATTTTTCAAATGTTTTACAGAAAATGGTGTATTTTCAATTTTTTCAATTTTCAATATCTATGGATTTTTGACGATGAATCGAATCAGACCATCGCCGGGTCGATAGCTTCTCAAGTTAACGCAGCTTACGTTTAGAACTATACAGCTGTACCGTTCGGAGAATAATTTAGCTATTATTTTGAAAATTAAGAAAAATAAAAATGATTAAAATGACCATAGTTGCTATAGAGTTTTCCCATGTTACATATCTGTTGTTAGGTTGAAACGTTCACGAACCTTCGGGATAGTTAAATCACAAATGTATAGTCCTCTTACATTATTATTGAAGCAAACTACTGTACAATCACTGTTTTGCAGCATTTTCTAAAATTGGATCTTCGAATTCTATATGCCTTGGAACTTAAACCATTAATAAATAATAATAATAAATCTTCAGGAGTCAGAAAAAAAATTTCTTAGCGATTAAAATGGTTTATTGATTAATAAACCAAAAGAAGACATTTCATTTCCAAAAGTTTGTAAATTTTTCATTGATTTTTTTAATTGATTGAGGCCATAACGCGGTTTAGAGCTCATATATTATGATTTCCAAGTTATCGCGGAGTTTGTGAGCCATTTTTGAGAAGATCCGTACTTCAAATGAGGATATTTATATTTATGGGGAGTTGACAGCGCGCGTAGGTTTTTATTCGATGTAAACGATTTAAGACGTTTTTCTTCATCAAAGCCAATTTTCAAAAAACAAGTTTTTTTTCAGCATGTTCATGAATCGTTTGGAATTACCTCGTTTCGAGACCCGCAAGTGCTCGGGTATGGCCTTGATACGACCATTGCGTTGGCTTGTGCTGGAAAAAGGACGCAAGCGGAGGCTGGGACTCCAGTTCCAGCCCAGTCATTGCTATCGGTAGTTAAGGAATCCGCTGTACAACCCCTTGGGAATCCCTCGTAATCGCTTCACGCAGGTAGGCCACCGTTTTATTTATTTCTATTGAACAGATTCGTAAATTCGATAAAAAGTACATACTACCGACTGCGACAGAGGACTAATAAATTCATCCGAGTTCACCGATAATTTATTCAAGTTGGCGACCTTTCGGGGACACATGTTTGGTGAACAATTTTTGAAAGCCGTATCAAAAGATAAGTATTGTAGAATTGTTCACCTTACGTCGAAGGAGCCAATGATGAATGTTATTCGTTTTAATTTAAATTGTAATACGTTCAGTAGAATAGGCAATTGCGCCCAAAATTATTGAAGAGTCGGTTCTCCATATTGGCATTTTGGTTCTACATTGACCTGTAGAGCCACAGCGATGCCTATGAATTGGAAGTGCTCGGAGTAAAATAGGAGTTCGATCTACGTAATTTAGACGCCTTTTGCTTCGCCATAGGTTCAAAATGCGATTTATGGACGAAACTAAAATCATCGAAGTGGAAAAGCTACTCATATTTGTTTTCCTTAACAAAAAAAAAAAAAAAAATTCTGAAATATTTATAATGATACGCTTAAATTGAGGAAAATTAACGCGTCAAATCGTGTCGGGATAAACTGGTAAAATTTTCCTTCCGATTTTCAATCTAAATCCTGCGTTCGCGTCGATGTTTCACATTTCGATTTCCCATTGATTGTTCACATAGAGAGAAGGAAGAGGAGACGACAAGAATACGAATCAGCTTACGTGAAACCGTACACTTGGAAATTCGGGTTTATTCGTGTGGTATCAATTGGAAAATCATTTTACCGTCTCTCGACGCGACCCTCACGGTTTTCTTTTAGATTTTGACTCCCTTGTCGCTTTTACGTCTAACTCAAAAGTCAAAAGGCTGCAAATGATTGTACAGTGGTTTATTATTATTTTGCTTCAATATTGATTTAAGAAGACCATCCATCTGTCATTTTAAATATTCCGAACATTTCTGAACATTCAGATACAGATGGTAACTACAGGGGAAAACTCCGTAGCAACTATTGTAATTTTGATAGTTTTTATTTTTCTTAATTTCCTAATTAAAAGCTAAACCTATTGCCTAACGATACAGCTGGAGAGAGTGTTTGACGACCATTCCAATGAGTATAGAACGATTTTTATAGCTCTAAGAACTCTCGAGTTATACCCTCATGTCAAATTTCTGAAAATCTCCCAAATTTGGCACAAAAGCTGCGATAACTCGAGAACCAATAAAGCTATCGACCCGGCGATGGTCTCATTCGATTCAGCGTTCAAAAATCTATATAATTTGATACCACGTACACATTTTTCTGAAAAACCTTGGAAAATATGAATTTTCTCCCCCTCAAAACCCCCCAAAAATACCCTTAAAATTGAGCTAGCAAGTTGGTTCAAGAATTGGGCCGTCGTAGGACCGAGATTGATTTTTGGTGAAAATTTTAAATTTTTAGCTCTTACAGTTTGGCCGGAAAACTGCTAACGGCGTACGGCGTACGGCGGACGGCGTACGGCGTACGGCGGACGGCGTACGGCGGACGGACAGAAATTTTTTTATTGGATATTCGGATTCTACATGCCTTGAAACGTAAAACATCAAATTTTGAGGGGGGTTAGAAATTTTTTTTTCTTGGGCGATTACAATGGTTTATTATTGAATAATAAACCAAAATGAACGCGTCGTTTTGGAAAAACTCAATGTTGATGAGATAGAATTATTTATAGTATCTATTCGTTTAATAATTTATTCTTTTGATAAATTATCATTCTCTAATAACAACTATTTCAGGAAATTCAATGTCGAGAAATGACCCTAGACGAAAATTTCGCGCGGACTTCTTTACTCAAGAGTTTTTATGTTG
>JASJUZ010000691.1:0-34143 GCA_037159825.1 Tupiocoris notatus | reverse complement strand
ATCTGCGTCGCCGAAACTTGGCGGGCTCTCAATTGATCTTGTTCCGCTGGCACCTTGACTAGCCAAGTGAGGAAGCAGCGGTCAGTTATCAACGGTTTCCACTGTTCTTGATCCCTGAGAGAGAAGGAATCGGGCAGAAATAATATGAAGAACCCACAGCTTAGAAGAAGCACTTCAAAACACAAGCAGCATAATATCATGTTCACCGAGCTCCACGAGAGTGCAGATATCTAAATTCTCATTTGCTAACGTTTTCCAGTGTGCACACTGTTCGCTGAACAATATTTTCATCACTTAGGCAGTTCCAAGAGGTTTTTAAGCCTATCTGATAATGAGTACGCACCAGTTCATATCCTTAAGTGAGGACTGAGCAGCACAGGGCTGACGGCAGAGAAGAACAACAACCGAGTCAGCCTTTGCTGGAATAAAACCAAGCACGAAGACATTACGAACTCCGCAAGAGTAACATTCCAGGACTGTCTCACCAAGAGGTCCATCTTTATGCAGCGTCACCTCCTGCAATTGATTAATTACATTAATCAACTTCTAAGAGTGTATATTAACAATTGGAACTTCACATTAGACCTCATTCAACACCGAAACAAGGGAGTTGCAAATATTTTAATAATTATGAACCCGAATTGAATTTTTCCAAGTTTGCTAAGATTGATACCTTGTGTTTGGCTCGAACGAGATGGTTGATAATATGCGAACCGGAAGTGTTTCCACGTCCGTTGCAAAACCACTTCTTGCACACGTTGCACATGACAACGCAGCTAGGATCATGAATTCCGCAATACTTGCATGCGTAGGTTGGCAATTCCTAGGCGAGAAAAATTAATTTATTGATATAAGATTGTTACCAAACATAATATAAAAAGAACCATGAACAAGGAATGGAAACTTGATTGAGAAATCAATTATTAATACTACACAGTAGCAGTATCTAACCTCACTCTCAGCATGGAGACATACTAAGCTTTCAGGGCTCTTCTGACATAGCTACACGAGGCGAGCTGGCAAACCAGCTGACTGGCGCCAATACCAGTCCAAACTTAGCCTTTCAACTCACTCCAGTGGACCCAAAACTATGATAGGGTCTTCGAAACAGTATTTTTACACGATGCGTGCCATGAATTTTGACCTAACAGTGCTACAATAGGAACTCTCTAAAAAAAAGTGGACAAGAAAATTGATTACATGCACCTTTGCAGTTTTTATAGTTTCTTCAGAAAAGGGTCGAAAGTGGGCCGATAGAAATACAGCTTTTTTTCAATAATATTTGATCTCTACAAACTTGAAAGTTTGAGGGCGTCAGACAATTTTTATGGAAGCAGAAAACGTGCCGTGCATAATGAAGTTGATTGTTCAGGGGCAGCGCTTTGAAGAGGTCGGCTTTTGACGTGGGCTGTACACTTCAAAAATAGTTTATATATTACGCAGCGGACAACTGCATGTCTGCCAATCTGTGTTTCAATGAAAAATAAAATCTATGTAAAAAATAAAGTAATAAATAAAATAAAATCTATTTAGTCAGTTAATCAGGGAAAAGGTCACATGGATGCTCGCTGTTCCTTCCTCAAGCTTTTGAAAAATAAATTTTCTTCACCATGGCCGATAAAAAACCACAAATGCACATCGACAGACAAGCAGGCGTACTATTATTAAAAAACAACATCATATACAGAAGTCATTTCTACTTTATTTGAGGTTGTTTTTGACAAATTTGATGCCAGCTAATTGATGTGCCTAAGTGGTTTTTCATTGGCCCTGATTAAGAATAAGCTCTACGCGTTTTCAGCTTCCATGTGAACCCAGCTTTATTCCTGAAGCCAAGAGCTGACCTAGTTCACTGGCGCTTATCAGCTAGACTTTCAACTGACCTTGTGAAAAGGCAGCTTTAGGTGGTGAGGTGAGATACTGCTCCGGACATCAAAAATCAAACCCACCATTTGATCTAGATGGCTGTAGAATTTATTCAAACCATTTCAAAATAAGGGAATACCTTGTTGTAAAATGCATCTTCCTCTTCCTCTTCAAACTGTAGTTCGGCAAGTTTCTGCGCGGTCGAATTGGTGACATGGTCCAAATCTATGGCGATTTTCCCATTGATATGCTGTAACGGTGTGACATTGTTAGAAGATAATTTTGATCGATGATAATTCAGAACAGAAAAGGAGTCAAACAAATAATCTAATCATGACCCATAATGGGAATTTTGCATCAACTTATTACTAATTATGTTTTCTAAAGTATATGCACGCAAATAACCGAATGATGGCTAAATTGTCTGATATTGCAACTGTAAAAATCAGGGTCTTTGGGGAAAGCCAGCAATTTCCTCTAGTTCCCACTGCTTTTTGATTTCTTTTTTCCAAGATTCCTCCTTCATTGTTTTCTTACAATTTTAATTACACTTGAAAATATTGTTTTTTTAGGATGCATAGTAATTATTGATGATCACATCTGAAATTTAAAAAATCTATGCTAATTGCCCATTGTTACAAACAGATCTCTTTTGTTTTGAATAAGCAAGTACAGATGTAACTGAGTTTTTATAGCACACACAGGGATAGGTACTTTTCATTTTTATGCTTGTCAAGCAGGAAAAATTCAAAACATTCAGCGTTTGTTATATTGAACCGCGGCTTTGTTATTCATTAGAAACCCAGACTTTTACAGATGCAACTTCAGGCCTTTGAGACATTATTCGGTTATCCACGTGGCAGTTACTTTTAAGAAACTCTTTTCTAAAACTGACGCTAATTCCCCAATGAGTACTGCGGCGTAGCAATAACGGTTCAACTTGGAACCTGTTGGAACTGCTCAAAAATCTATTCTTTCAAGATTGAAACTTGAAAACCCTTAAGAGATACATTGCGTATCGGCTTGGCTCTAATTAAGATAGTCATTGCCCCTTCACCAGGAAGCGAAGACCATATTTTATTACAATTATTATTGAACCAGACTAGCATGTATAATTGGATAGTTCAAGGATTCGATTTGTTTCAAATACCTAGTAAATTTTTGGAGATCTTACATTTGGGGTTTTCATGGTTAAGGAGTGTAGAACATGCTAACTCTGCTATATATATTATTATTATTCTGTTTGTCACATTTTCCACGTAATTGTCAGAGCAAGGGGGAAAAAATACAGCTATTTTTTCTCCTTTGTTTCTATTATTTGCCGAGATCTTTCGCCCATTCAGGCACGAGATAGGTCGATCAGGTACCTAAAGCCCGGTACCCACTTGCAACAAACTGCAGCTCCACTCCTCAGCTCCTGGAGCTAGGATCGGGGCGGCAAAACTTCAAAGGAATGAGGATCGGAGATCGCTATGATGGCTAGCTATGATGGGCATCAAAGAAATATTCAGAGCGGGGTGAAGCAAGCGGACGGACTCTGTTGATGTGCCGCTCCTCAAGAATCTATACTAATTAGATTTCCAGTATTTTATCATTTTCCATTAGGTGGTACGGAGCACTTCACTGCGATGTTCGGCAAAAAGTTTGTTGAAATTTTCGGAACGGAGGAACAGAGCGGCAGTTTGTTGCAAGTGCGTACCCGGCTTAAGACCAATTGAGATCGCATATATACATCTCCCCCTCGACACAACTATTATTATATTTGTAATGTACGAGGGATATCCAGAAAGTAAGGTTACAAGTCCCCTGAAGGGCACAGGGGATTTTTTTCGTTATGTGTGACATACCTGCTTGTAGAGGGGTTCGTAACGGTAAAAAATAAGCCATCTCGCAAAGCCTTATGGGTGAAATTATTTCAGAGAAAATTGCACAACAGGAAGTTGTCTTTCAAAGGTGGAGCGAAGCGTATACGACGAGGATATAAAAAGCTAGTGCCGAGGCTGAAAAAATGAATAAATCTGTTTAAAATAGATGCACTTTTCGGTTTTTGGCAGCAGTTGTAACCTTATTTTCTGGATATCCCTCGTACGTTAGTGCTCTCTAGCGGAAGCTGCAGTGCAGAAACGTCACCCTTTCGGCTCGCTCAAATTCTTTAATGAGCCGCTGCGGTTCTGCAGATTCGCCATGAATCGACCAAAGTCCAACAAGTTCCTTGCAGTTCCGATTTAACGCGGTCAACCAAACCATGAATTACACAACTACAACTAACTTCCAAGCCATGAAATTACTATTCCTAGGCGCCCAATAGAACTCTAACCAGTTCATCTGTATACGTAATCCATTGATGTTAAATACTCATGCGCAGTGGGGAAGACGCCTATTTTTTATTTTTGTGCCTAATGGCCTGAATTCTGCTATATAGTGTCAGCCGAAGAGGTAATGACCAATTTTCCATGAAAATTATGAGTTTCCGCGGAGAAAATCGCTAAGGAAAATCAGCGGTTTGAATAAACCCGGAAAGTACTTGGCGTAATAAAAAGGAAAAAATGGAGAAGAGGTCGTCTCGTTATTCTCCCACTCAACCTGCAGAAACCCGGAGATGTAACTCCAACCGATTCAAGTGACTCCCTAGAGCGCTCTGCAGTCGGCTGAAAGACAGACAACAACAACAAGATGGTCTTTAAGACTGGAATCATGCTAAATCGAGTAAGTGACGCTAACTTCACTGCTACTTATTGTTTTTTTTTAATCGTCGAGTTAGTACCGCCCGAAATGCCTCGTAAAGCAAATAAATTGCTGAGGGGGTTTGGTAATCTCACAGCAACCTCAAATCATTGCTCCCAATGTTAGTTCATTCTTCCGAAGATACAAGCGCTAGTATCGATATTCACGTTCAACGGACAAGATATGAAGTAATAACTATTCATTTTTCGTTCAAAATCATCGGTTTTCATTAGCGATTTTCTCCGCGGAAACTCACAATTTTCATGAAAAATTGGTCATTCCGTCTTCAGCTGACACCAAATAGCAGAATTCAGGCCATTAGGAACGAAAATATAAAATAGGCGTCTTCCCCATTCAATGAGCTTCAACTGTTTTGCTTTGGGGTTGCGTAGGAAATCGAAAAAGCCAATGATTCGCAGGATTATGCGTTTCGCAAGAGCAATCTAGATCTCCCAAGGGCGGAAACCACGAGAAGGAGATTTCTCAGGTTAGAAGGTCAACTTGATCCGACACACATCACGCGCGCAAGAAATTATCGCATAATACAAACCTGAATTTGACTCGGCGACGAATCGACTTGCGACTGTTGCGTTTGACTTTGCGACGGAAGAGTGAAATCGGTAAAATCGTACTGCGACCCTTGAGTATCAGCTCCGATGATGTCAGCTTCTTCCGTCTCCAAAAACGTGAGCGATTGCGAGCTCGGACCATACGCGTCCACACTCATAGCTCAGCTGGGGTTGAAATTGCACACCCGAAGATTAAACTTGACGACGAGTGCGGAAATTCGCGTCGACGATTGGAAATTTGATGATGAAATCAGCGAAACGCGTTCATTTCGGAGAAAACTCGAGCGACAAGGCGGTTCAAGGATCACGTTATGATGATGAACGTGAACCTACGCAAGAGCACCGAGAAACTTTTCAGCTACAAACAAAAATGGCAGGCGCCAGAGACTGAATGTGCGGATTTTTCAAACCTCCCCGAAAGAATCAACTACACATAACGTTTCTTATCCTTACCCTTCCGACAGGAGGACTGTTGAACTATAAAAATAAGTATTATACTAATTTTTTGATGTAGAAAAATTATAGTTAAGTATAATCTATGTGTGTATTTATATTTTAGATACCGCTTTTTTTTCATAACGTGGCCAATTGCCTATTGTAGTTAACAACAATGTTAGAAAGCTTGACATGGAACAAGGTTTGAAATTTGAGTTTTCGGGCATGAAGTGTAGGCGGAATAGTTGTTCAAAATGGGGCGAGCAGGAATATTTAGATCTACCTAATGATTTTTATTTTTATTTCAAGATTTTTAGTTAAAAAAAAAAAAAAATCCGTCCAATATTCAACACTTTTGTACTTTATCTCGAAACGGAGCATAATTAAAATGAAAAAAGGCGAATAAGGCGGGGACAAATTATAGTTCTTGCTCCGCCTAAAACTACAATACTGCGAATTCCGATGTCTTCGCTCTGTGATTAGATTTTATCACTATTATCATGTTCAATACTCAACACTTCATCACACGCTCTCCCCTCTCACTTATTCACCTTATCCTATCGAGCCTGCTGCATTTTTCCACCGAATTCCGCATGCGGCCTTCTGCCTTTGATTTTGTCGAGCAGAAAAATCGTTTCCTTCGATCGTATCAATTTTCGGTAACCGCCGTTTCAATCTGTTGAAACAATGGCTGGAGATTCGTCAGCTGCTGTTCAAGTTTCGTGGTCGAGGGTTTTCCTTGCGGTCCTCATCGGAGTACCGGCAGTGGGGTACGTTTATTACTATATGAGAAAACAGAGCTCCCAACAGGAACCCGTCGACAGGAAAAAGGAGCAAAAAAAACCGGCTAAAGCGGATTCCGTTTCTGCGAATGTTGAACCGTCGGAGCCCGTTGAAGAGGCGAGTATTTTTACTCCTTTTTGGTTACTCACGATAAGAATTATATAATAATTAGAATTAAGTCAATTAATCAGGGGTATGTTCGTATGGATGTAAACTGTTCCTTCGACAAACTTTCGTCAAATAAGTATATTTTCTTCATCGAAAATAATTTTTTTTCGAAAGCTTAGCCAAGGAATTACGTCATATTATCCTGATTAATTGACTAAATAGATTTTATAAGTCTGTAAACCGTCATTAACGATCAAAATAGCTGAGCGTTTTCTATTGTGTTCTATGAACGGTTCAAACCGAACGAGTTGTCCTTGATTCAGAATAATATTCCTGCAAAAGGCACGTAGAATATCGATTTCCGTATCAGGTTGCACACATACCTATCCAGTTAGAACTGCGTCTCAGTTTAGTTGCTCACAAGAAGTATTTTGGTTTGAGCCACAGAGGTTTTGCTGAAACCATCATCGCTTTGCTGCCCCTAATATGCCCCCAGCAAAAAATTAAAAAAAAAACCCAACACCATGTAGCATTAATTAAGCAAGGCCTCGTGAAATGCGTTTGTGTTGCTGCGTTCTGTATTTTGATTGACTAGACGACGCGGAAACGCTATCACCGAGCCAATCAGAATGCAAAACGGAGCGACGCAAACCCGTTGACGCAAGCCAGTGAACCCTGCTTAAGCAAAATAGGAAGTTTTTGCTTTTACCGGTGTTTTTTCGCGGTGGCAGTGGGCAAAATCATGGGCATCTAATGGTTACCGTCATCTCGATCTTGGATTGTGGTCTCTTATTAGATACGTGTGATTTTACTAAATAACCAATAATCCCCACCGTCACTGTGGAAAAACACTAAAGCAAAAACTCCTTAATATCGTTGCTATTTTTATCAAATGCACAAAACTACTCAACAAAATGTCGTGAATGTGATTATATAATGTCCGGGCGTTGTGAGGGGGAGAAAAACCAGGCGACTCATTCTCCAATGCTTTGTTGGCTGGCCGAGCATTTTCGCCCATTCGGGCATCTTCAGGGCAATGGAGGCACAAGACAATCATGAAAGACAGAATTTTCATCCTACTTAAGTGGAGCCAAATCGGCTCAGTTTAGGTTATATTAAATCACATTCTGTCTGTCTGGTTTCCCTATGTCCTGAAATGTTGTTTTTGGTTTAAGTTAAATATGATATAAAATTTGATAATTCTACTTACATATATCCTGAAGATGCGCGAATGGGCGAAAGTGCTCGGCCAGCCAATAAAGAATCGGAGAATGAGTCGCCTGGTTTTTCTCCCCCTCACAACCCCCAAGATCAAGAAACGCGACGAAAAGGAAAAGAAGGGATTATATAATGGTTTATTTAGCAGGGTTCACGGGCCTCTGTCAAATACGTTTTGCGGCAATGTTTTCAACCTTCTGTTGAAATTTCGAATGAGGTGTGGTTTTTGCCGCGAATGCAAACGCCTCTGATTACTTTCATTAAATATTTTCCCGCTCTCACAGATCTCTTGCAACTAGCAATTGGTGAGAGCAACGAAAGAGCATTTCTACAAACTTCCTCATCAGTCGCTTAGCATATCAGTTGAGGCTTTGGGTTGATTATTGTTTATGAACTGCCGCATTCAAATGGGCGGAGCTTACGAGTCCCCAACATGTTCTGCTGGATTCAATGCAAAACTCATCAACGCATTTCGGTCGTTGGCTGTGAACCCTGCTTTATTCCTTTGCCATAGGGTTGGAACATCGATATCGATGTTAGGAAAACATTGGACTAAAAACATCTATGTTTACCATCGATGTCTAGGGTTCGATGTTTTTTGGACATTGATGTCCTTGCTTCGATGTTTTTTTTTTTACATCGACGTAGTAATCCCGATTTTTTTCTTTTTTAGAGGCTCTGTTTCCAATCTTTTCATTAATTCAATTCATATTATACAACCTATTTTTTTTTGTGTGTGTGGAAACGTTCACAAATGTCTGGCATAGTTACTATCACAAATTGATGGTCTTCTTACGTCATTATTGAAGCCAAGGAATAATAAACCGCTGTACAATCAATAATTTGCAGCGTTTTTTCCTCATTCGCTTCCATTCAGGATTTATGTACAACGACCATAATTTTTCCATCAACTTCATAATCATGAGTCCTCGAATCCTTTGCTGTTGATTCTGATTTTTGGATGTATCTGAAGTCAAATTTGCTATTACATATTTACTCATTTTTATTTTCTTTTGCTTCTGCTTTTAGACCATTCAACAGAAAGTTATGCGTCTAAAAGATAACGGCAACGTATTATTCAAGGGAAAACAGTTCCTCGAAGCCATCCGCTGTTATTCGGAAGCAATTGAAATTTGCCCTCCAGCTGAAACTACCTCATTGTCAGCATTATATCAGAATCGTGCCGCCGCTTATGAATCAATGGTACGAACAATTTTTCATTTGTTTATTATAAAACATTGCTTTTAGTAGAGGTTGCTGATTATGTTAATAGTAAGATGATTAACTTATTCTGGGTTGGAGACGGGATACAAGAATGGCGATTCTCCGAGCTTTTATTGTACACTGGTTGTAGATACCTAATGGTTCTTCCCTGAGGATATCCAATGGGGCAAAAGTATACAGCCAGTCTACAATGAAAAACCGAAGAATAAGTCGCCATTTTGTCTCCTCCTAAACACTCCAGCTCAAGGGATAAAGCGACGAATTGGAAAATTAGTTGGTGTACTTGAAATATTTTAGGGTGACATGGAAGCAGTCGTTGATAATTGCTCCGAGGCGATCAAAATCAAGCCTACCTACCTGAAAGCTCTCCTTCGACGTTATAAGGCTTGCGAAAAATTGGGAAGGCTGAGAATGGCGATGGAAGATGTGACCGCTTGCTGCATACTTCAACAATTTTCAAGCAGCGAAGAGCTTTCCAGCGCTGACCGAATCCTGAAGACTTTGGGTTAGCTTGCAAACTAATTCTTACAAACACTGCAATATTTTTCCTTTGCTTTCTACGCTTTCCATTGGCAAGTCACATTCAATCGCACGATTTAGTTTTATACCGCAGTACTAATAAGATTATCTCAAAAGTTTGGTGGTACAAGGGCTTAAAATATGCGATTGGCATGCAATTTGCAAAGGAAGAATTATTTTAAAATTATTTGACCACTGCTGGCCATTTAATGGGTTTTTATTTTTCATTAAAAATTCTTACAAAAAATGTTCTTCAAATTCCAAGTTGATTGTGTGTAGTAGTAATAGTCGTATCTGACATTTTTTTATTAGCTATTAATAAGATAGCTGCTGAAAGTTGATTGTTTTTATTTCTGTTTCAGGGTTGGAGGAAGCGGAACAGTATGTGAAAACAAAACCAGTGATCCTTCCTTCCGTCGAGTTCATCAAGAACTATTTCAATTCGTTCGCCAACGATCCGATTTCCAAGTATCTGAAAATGTCCGAGAATGGCGTGGGCGCTAATGAAGAACTTAGGTATAACCTTTGAAAAGAGATCCAAATTTGACATTCGGGCTGATCTTTCTCCTTTTTTTTCCTCTCCTGCCTTGGACAATAATTTTTCATATATTTTTTTTTTTCTCTAGTGGGTTAGCAGCTGCTAAGAAAGCAATGAGGGATGGCGATTATGAGAAGGTGATTTCTTATTGTTCGGATGAAATCAACGCTTTTAAACAAAATGAAACTGCTGGTTCTGAGTCGAATGAATCCTATTATGAGGCACTTCTGCTCCGTGGGACTATGTACCTACTTTCAAGTCAGGACGTAGCAAGCCGAGCCGATCTCACTGAAATTATCGAAGCTCCGACCGTAAATCCGAAGGTATCATCGTCTATGATCTTAGCTGACCACTGATTAAAAACCCTAAATTGTAATTATTCATTTTTCACTGATAAAATTTTCTATTTTCAAGATTGCTGTCAGTGCCTTACTCAAGAGAGCCGGACTATTTATGCAAGACGTTCAAGTGTCGAAGGCAATTGAAGACTACGAAACTGCATTGAAAGTTGACCCGGGAAACTCTGATATTTATCACCACAGGGCTCAGGTAATGTTTGACGTAAATTCTCGATTAGTGGACCTGGGACAACCCCATTTTGTTTGACTTGCTTCTTGAAGCGGCATTCAATTAACTAAAAACGCTGCAAATTTTTGTATTCCTTTGCTTCAATAATGATTTAAGAAGACCATAATTTGTGATAGTATTATTCCGAACATTTCTGAACGTTTCCACCTGACAACGGATTGGTAGATCCTTAGCCACAATGGTAATTTTAATTATTTCCCTACTAAAAGTTAAATTACTCGCTTAACGATACAGATGATGCGTGTTTGACGACCGTTCCAACTGTATAGAAAGATTTTTATCGCTCTAAAAGTCATCAAGTTATATCATCGTGGTAAATTTTTTCAAAAACTCAAAAATTCCTCACAAAATTAGCGATGATTCGAGACCCATTGAATTAATCGACTTTGCAATGGTCTCATCCTATTCAGCGTCTAAAAATCTATAGAAATTGATACCGAATACTCCTTTGAAAAGTTTTAGATAATATGAATTTTCTCCCCCTCAAAAACCCTTAAAATTGAGGTACCAAAATTTGGTTAAAGAATTGAGCTGTCGTCAGACCATCAATAATTTTTGGTGAAAAGTTCAAGAATTTAGCTTTTACCTATAGTTTTGTCAGAAAAGTGTTGACTGAGTGCTTTCGGCAGAACAACAGCATTTTTTTTTTTATTGGATAATCTGATTCTTTGTGCCTGGAAACATGAAACATCGAATTTTGAGGAGGTTAGAAAATTGTTTTCTTGGGCAATTACAATGGTTTACAATTTAATAATAAACTAAAATGGTGCCTTAATAGCCATTGTCACTTTCAATAAAATTACAGCCTCAACTTCACGAGTGGTTTGTTTTGTCACAACTAGTTTTCAATCAAGAAGATCAATTAAGGCAGCTGGTGGGAAAGGCGCCTTCGTGCGTGGATATTGAAACTTCTGGCAATTTTCGAGCTATCGGCTTGCCTTTTATAAAATTAATTTCATATTTCTTATTCATTTTATTACATTACTTCTACCTGCTACATAATACTACAATTAAAAGCTAACGACGGTAAAAAATCGAAGTAGCACTTCCTTGATTTTAATTCAGCTGGTGTGAAATCAATTTTATTATATCGAACGTGTAAACATTATTGTTATTCTCTTGTGGTAATTTTTGCCCAGATGTTACTCCTTGATGATAAAATCGAAGAAGCGGTCGCACATTTCGAAAAGGCATATACTCTCAATCCGAGTGTGACTCTTGTACTTACGCAAAAACTTTACGCCGAGTATAAATTAGCCCTGAAAAACAAAGATCAAGCAAAAGCGGACGATGCTGAACGAAGACTGAACGAAATAGTGAATGAAAATCTGCAAGTTACTGAGGGTTGTTTGCTTCTGGCTCAGGTGCTCTATTCTAATTTTTAATTGCGTATCATTAATTTGCTCTTCTCGACATCTACAGTTTTCACCTCATTTGCTTCCTCTCATTCTCTTTATAGATTTACAACGAAAAGCAGCAGTTCCAAAAGGCGGAAGAAATTATAAATCACGCCATCAAAGCCGATCCTCAGAATGCGACCATCCTCGTACATAAAGGTGGGACATAGTGAAATTCTTAACCTATAGTTTTCATCACACGCAGTGCTGTGTGATCTACAAGGGATATCCATAAAATAAGGTTACAACTGCTGACAAAAATCGAAAAGTGCATATATTTTAACCAAATTTACAGGGTATGTTCCAAAATATATGTTTATTTTTCGACATAATCGCCATGCAGATCAGTACAGCCTCGGCACCAGCTTTTGTACGCCCTCGTCGTATATGCTTCGCTCCACCTCAGAAAGCCAATTCTTGACAGTCTCCATCACCTCCTTGTCGTTAGAAAAATGTTTTCCACCCAAGAACTGTTTCAATTTAGTGAAAAGATGAAAATCTGAGGGCGCAAGGTCCAGAGAATACGGTAGGTGGGTCACTATATCCCATTTAAAGGTTGCAAGCAGGGCTTGGGTCTCACGAGCGGTGTGGGGTCGGGCGTTGTCCTGAAGGAGAGACACACCATGAGTCAGCATCCCCTCTCCTCCTGTTTTATATGCTGTTCTTCAATTTTTTAAGGGTTTCGCAATGTGCGTTAGCATTGATGGTTGTCCCTCTGGCCATAAAATCCACCAACAACCCTTTTCGGTCCCAAAACACCGATGCCATGATTTTCCGCTCTGAGGGCTGGACTTTGACTCCTTTCTTTGTCATGAGTGTCCGTGCGACCTTCTTTAAAAAGCCTAACCCACTTGAAAACATGTTGACGTGACATTACCTCAGGTCCGTAAGTGCCCACAAGCTGATGATGGATTTTGACTTGATGACTGACCGAATCTCGCATCTGCGGTAGGTAGAGGGAACAGCACCTTCAGAGGTTGACGGAAACTGCTCCTGCGACGCCATTTCTCAACTGACTCTGACTGACACGGGGTTGGGCTTATTTTGACCGTTACAAACCCCTGTACAAGCAGGTATGCCACTCATAACGAAAAAACTTCCCTGTGCCCCTCAGAGGACTTGTAACCTTACTTTCTGGATATCCCTCGTATAACAAGTGGGTACTCGGATTCTCTCTTGCTTCAATTTATTTGGGTGTGATTCCTTGCCCATACTTTTTACACATATTCCCCAACTGTCTTTTAATGGCAAATAAATAAACATAGCTTTATCCTCAGTTGAGTTGCTCAGACGTGAGTTGAAGTGTTCGGTTGCATAGATGAACCCATTCAGTTCTGAAATATATAGATGATTTTGCTTTGCAGGCCTCCTCCGTCTACAATGGGAAGCTGATGTAGACGGTTCAGTGAAATTCATTGAAAAGGCCATCACATTGGATCCAAAATGCGAATTCGCTTATGAAACTCTTGCATCTGTTGAAGTTCAAAGGTAAAATTACAACAAGCCTTACTTTTGGGCTCGATTGATTTTTATACGTTATTTTTTTCTTTTCATATCATTTTTGTTCCAGAGGGAACTTACTGAAGGCGATACCGTTGTTTGAGCAAGCTCTTCCTCTTACAAAGAGTCTACGGGAAGCAGCGCACATTTTGTCGCTAAAAGCGGCAGCCCAGGCGCAGTACAACGTTTCCTCTAGTCTCGGCATTAATTTCCAGCTCTAAAGATTTCCTTAGTCGCTAATTAACACGATTTTTCGAGTATGCATGTTGGTACAGTGTTTTTGTTGGACGAATAGTTCGGACAAATGCGCATTTATCATGGACATAAGTAGCGATACTCGTCAAGATACGATGGTTATTGTGTTGGCTTCTCAATTTCCTCAAATATCGATAATTTCATCGACATCCAATGTAAGATAAGACGGAACGGCTTGATATTGAAATATATAAAGTGTATCATTCGTCTCTATTTCAGTGCCGTAAGGGAAGCTCTAGATTTCTATAATTTTACATTGGTTTTTCCTTTGAGCTTATTATTACTTCATTTTATTAGCGAAAGGTCATGCCATAAATCATATTAACTATTAGTTCTGTAATTTTGGCTCCGAGTTGGCTTGATTACCGTACAGTTTTAAATTGTACCATTTCTTTTCATTCCATGTTCCACATTCATCGGTGTCTAATAGGAAAGCTTTCTCTTCCTTTCTGATTTTCATAAGGTTTACCTCTCGGCTAGTCAGTTTACACTGATAATTTCCAGAGAGCTCATTAAAAAGTTACTCTATCTAACTGGCTTGACACAATCTTCACATAATATGTTTCACTGTTACCTTTGACCAACTTGAACAAATAGAGAAAAAAAACCCTGATATTTATTAACTGAACATTCCATCAGCCTATGAAGGCGACTTTAATCGTGAATGGGGATTTTAACTAACTTTCCTGGATGCCTAGAACAATGCACGTATTGAACGTGCTTCCAACTACTGTACCCAAAATCGCTTCATAATTAGTCTTCGTTTTTTAATTTGAAATTACGTAGCAGCTCAATGATTCCCATTTGTGGGAAGTTTCTGTTATTATTCATTGTACGTTCAACTGGTTTTCGTAATAATTTATGAGTTACAAGCCACCGATCGCGTATGACTGTAAAAATAATTCTGTACATTTATCGTTACTTTCATTATTACGTTGTAAATTATAATTTTAGTTTGCCATGATGCGAGTGAAAGTTGATTTTTTCCCTGATTTCAAAATTCGTTTGCTAAGTAAATTATATTATCGTGTGCTCTAACCGCTTGTCATGGAGCTTCCATCTTTTGATATTACCTTGAAAAACTCGTTGAGGTGAACTGCATTCACAATAGCCACGCGTTCCACCAGCTTAGTTACTTTGCATTAGAAACGTCAGCATCCTTATACAGGGTGCGGCACGAAGGACGGACGCTTTTGAAATGGCTTGTACTCCTCCCCTACTACGCCGACATATGAGAGGAGGGTGCCTCTCGATTCGTGAGGTCCTAGCATTTTTTTTTTTAGTTGAAACCATGGAGCCGTGGACTGTTTTCCGTGGACCGCGTTTTCGCTTATGACATTTTTGTCAGAAATAACGAATTGTCGTTGTTGGGCTACTGAAAATCCGCAACAAGCCGAAAGACCTCTGCACAGCCCAAAAGTGACAGTTTGGTGCGCTGTATCCCAAACTTGCGTCATCGGCCTTTATTTCTTTGAAGACATTAATGGAAATGCTTCTCGGAACGAGAGTTTATGCAAACTTCAAAGAACGCCTCCAGCAGTGCATCACCAATAATGGACACCACTTGAATGACGCGATTTTCCACACTTAACTTTCGAAAATGCTATTCAATTAAAAAGTCCTAAATAAATTTATTTTGCAATAAAAATGTCTGATTTTACGATTTTTTAAAAATCGTTCGTCCTTCATGCCGCACCCTGTACTTCAAAATATTACTTTTCTCCATCTACCATTCTTACTAGTCACTCTCGTCCCGTTTCTGAAAGGCCATTCTCATTTCACTCGTCTAAATCTATTAGTAAAAAAAAAGTGAACTGCGAAAGAGATTAAATAACACCTCATCTGAATAGTTTACATTACTTAGGTATTGACAGCACCAAAGACTAAACTTTGTTAACACTTCAAGGAAAAAAAAATGGGCAGAAGCTGTTAGACTATTAAACCAAAAATTGAGAAAGTTGTGGACCTATGTTTGGGAAGTAAGAAAAACGCTCATGCTGGCTTTGTGACGTAGCTTTCTGCGACGGGTTAGTTCTATTCCATCCTCCGGGGCATTTGGGTTGAACAACAACAAATTTCGTGTTCCGTTTGTAATATACAATACTCAGACGCGGAGAAAAGTGGAAAACAGCCATTAAAACTAAGTTATTTTCATCGCTCGTTGCATTTTTATGTAAATTGCGAACTCATCTATGAGAAAATAATGAGCTCAGGGCCCAATTTTCCAAATGAAACCTTTCTCGTCGGCATGTACAGACAGGTATTGACAAAAACCCGAGTTCACTTTACAATAAAAATATTGACAGCAGCTATAAAAAAAATAACTTTTTAAAAGTGCACCCGATCGGAGGAGTATAAATTCGTGTAGACATGATTCAAATATAGGAGACCTCAATATTTGAGTCGGCACTTGCATGATTTTGTTACTTAGTACCTACCATTACTTTATTGCTTCACATGGATGGGGGATTTTTCGAGGTTTTTCCGTTGTCAATATTATAAATTGAGCATTCTTCATTGGTTCAAGGTACAATGGTGGGCATAGTAATTTATCGCTATTCAAAATGCCAACTAGACTATGCTAAAAACTCGTTGAATTGTCGCCAAGTATGACCCAGAAATACAGGGTTTTCTTTCATCTAATAAACTCTCATACAATACCTAAAACAAATCACAATGGTAGGAATATTAGATCAACAGCTAAGCACCAATAA
The DNA here is from genome assembly GCA_037159825.1 of Tupiocoris notatus. Taxonomy (NCBI): domain Eukaryota; kingdom Metazoa; phylum Arthropoda; class Insecta; order Hemiptera; family Miridae; genus Tupiocoris; species Tupiocoris notatus. The sequence continues at coordinate 17,705 of JASJUZ010000691.1, read as the reverse complement.
TTTTCCTTCAACTTAAGACTGGCTCGTAGGAAATATAAATGAGTGTCTTAAATCTCGACTAAGACTCTCGCACGCTTTTACGTTTTCTTTTTCCTCCTCGAACGACCCGCGGGCAGAAGTTGAGCAATAATAACTAGAAAATTCAATTCAATGAACCTTTCTCATTATGATAAGGGAAATACAATGGTCATTCACACAGCTTCCCAAAAATTAATTCCACAATACCCAGAAGCGGAAAACTAGAAGTGGTGCGATCCTAGAGTATTTCTTTGAATACTCCTACAATTATGACATTACTGTTGGATTCCGTGGCGTCATAAGTAGTAGTAATAATAAAGACATCAGCTAGGATATGAAAATGTATTGATTTCACAGTAAAATACATACATACTTTCGCATAAATTTTTTTGCAAATGTATCACAAAACGACCAAATCGGAAAAAAAAGCGAACAGATGTAAGGAAATGACTAAATAAAACTAACGACTATAACCAGATAAAACAGTATGTTTACCTGACTGAAAATTGTTGAATGAGATGTATACATGTACGATACCTCTTTGTAGAAAGGATGTACCTTTTTATAATTATGGTGCTAGTATCTCTTACCCTTGAATCTATAAGTAATGCAGGTCCATACCCCGATCGCATTCATCGGTTACGGACCTATCGCCTTCGATTTCACAATGAAGTGCTTCGCTGATAATCGAATCATCATCGCTCGTGGAACTATTGGCAGTCTCGTTCGACATACCCAGAACTCGCCGCGTGGCTGTCGTCAGATTAGGTGAGCTCTCCAGTTGTTTAAAGATAGCAGTAGCTGTCGCCAGGACATCGTGCAGGTTCATATTCAAAGCAAGCTCGTTCACATGCTGTTGGGTTGAAATCGTGAAGAATAAGTAATGAAAAATGCTATGTTGATATAAAAATTTTGATGAGATCACGATAAATCTGTCAAGTTGATCGTTCAAAACCATTAATAATAAAACAATTTGGGAAGAATTTTGAGCTATGATGGTAAGAATATTTTCAGGATAAAAATACTGCGATGGATTGCTATTAATGTCATTTTGCTTAAATCCCCAGCCCCATGCTCAGACTTCATGGTCTGATCAAGAGAAAGCAAGAGCCCTGATCTTGGCAGATTATGTTTCATTCCAGAATAGTGGCACAAAAATTCTGATTTTTTTTCAAACCAGGATCAACATACTTTTAGTATTTCTGTGAATCCGAAATTGTTTTGGATGAGGGTATCTTTCTCCTTTTCCAAGATGGCGACACTGATAAGGAGATGGAAATTGCTGCATGGCAGACCGGTCCAAAGTACCTGAAATTAATGCGATTAAATTTTGTTCTTAACCGTTACGCTACAATCCCCACAAATGTTCGATCACTTACTTCCCACAGTTCCATGATTTCTTCGTGCTGGAATTCCCTTTTGAACCAAACGAGAAGCCACCGGAAGCAGAAAAACATATTTCCCGATTCATGTTCATCAAGAAACAAGGACAAATCAGGTTGCACTGCAGATAGTAGTGTATGCAATTGGCTCAATTGTTTCTTCATTCCGGACTGATCCATGTCAAAATTTCTGTACTGCATGGTGAAAAATTCAACTTTACATCAATATCGCACACAAAGAATTCCATAACCAGGGCACTTGATTGTCATAATGTAAATGCCGGGAGAATAATAAATAAGTACTGACCACTTTCTTCATGAAACCCACAAAGCACCAAAAAGCATCGACTTCATTACACATGATTGAAAGGATCGGCGATAACAGGTCGCTCATCCCTTGGACGTAACCAAGGTCGAAATCGTACATAACGTAAGTCATAAGAACGTCATACAGAAGTTTCAAATTCGGGTTGTCGTCACCTTCGAAAAACGGAATGGATCTGTCTGTTCTGTTGACGTCTTTCTCTGAAACACAACAAACCGGTAACAAGAACAAGCAATGAACAGCATCATTGGTCAAGAAAATTCATTATGGCAGCTCTTGTAAATTTCAAAGGAAAAATTCCAAGTTCTTCGGGACAAATGCTGTTAATGTGTACAATGCCAAGTTCATCTGGAACTCACCGATTAATGTTTTGCGATCTCGAAAATCAGAAAATCTAGATTCTTGGTCGGCTGTCATACTTTTCCATTGGAGTTTCATTTTGAAATATTCTTCAGTCTTTCTTTGCCTGAGGTTTTGCCTTTCTTGAGTCGTCGAATCCCATGGAAGGTAGCCAAGGAGAAATTTCCAAACCTCATAGCGAATCGAATCTTGCACTCCCTGAAATGATCGTCATAGAAGTTTTTTTTTTTTTTTTCAGGGGATGAAACTTTCAAGTTTTCAAAGAACAATTTAGAGATGGGAAAAAACGAATCTATCCAAAAATGAAATAGATGTTAAGGGAGACTGATTCTGTAAACTCTCAAGAGTTCTTTCACTCACTTTCAGGCATTACAAGCACTACATAGGTCCAAGTATTACTTGTGTTGGTCATGATGATGTCTGAATGAGCGAAATTACTTCTACAATAATTAAAATAATGTGACACCTCCAAGAAGAAAAATTCGACCATTTTAGAATATTTTGTTGTCCAAGGGGAGAAGTGACACGTTCACCCTACTGAACAATTTCACCCAATTTGGCAGAGTAGGTATATGAGGTGTAACTTGTCAGTATATAACAATTGCAATTATTACCCTTCAAAAAATAATCTTCTTCACAGCATTAGGATCATTAATTCTGCCTTCAGAATCCATCGCACTGGACCATAGCTGGACGCTAAGAGGAGGCCCTCTAGGACTTAGGATCCTGGGGGGCAGTTGCTCTCTCCTTTCGACAATCTGGTAATCGCTTAAACCGCCCGATTTTGGCCCGTCGACAAGAGTCGTCTGTGCATTTCCTTCCCAAACGATCGCTCTTTCTTCCGGTGGCCTCTCATCCGGATACTTGTTGTACACTGGTAACAGTAAGTGCAGAACAGGCTTAAAAATTCGTGGACAACAACGTTTTTCCCTCGACTAATGAGAAATACTTCAATTATTACACAGTTTGCATTGAGATTATAAATTTCACAATACTCTCTCACAGCTTTGCGATCGATGGCATGTGAAATAATAAGACGATGTTTCTATTAAGAAGCAAACCTATCACCTTTTCAAGGCGAGGTAGGTAAATATCAAAATAAACTATCATAACGGCTCTTACGCAAGTATTCAGAAAATTTTGAAAAAGTTGACAATGTTGTCTCATAAGGCCTCGATCTCAAATCGCTGACAAACTTCCAAACCGTCTCTTTTTGATCATTCAGTAGATTGAAGTCGGAAAAAGAGTGAGGCAATTGTGGATCGGGTTTCTCTTGAATTATGTTGTAGTGTGTTTATCATGTCGAGACCTGAAACAACATTTCGCTAGGGTGAAAACCGAACAAAAATTACTTTTACGTGTTTCTAGGACGGCTTAATATCTCTTGTTAGGTTGTGGGAGAATGCAGTAACTGATTCTCCAATTTTTTCTGTAATAGGTAAAGGGTCGAAGACACCATTTTTTCTTTTTTTTTTGTGTGTAAATCACTTGCGCTGAGATTGTGGAAACTCATTTTTCAAGGATGGAAGACAAGGGGATTGTCACAAATTCCACTGATTTTCAATGAGTTATATTGTTATATCGATTTTGGAGTTAAGGACATCACCAGTAAGATTGATGACTAGTAAGATTTTTATGATGATGGTCTAAACGCCGAAATCGATAGAACAGCTCATAGAAAATCAGAGGAATTTGTGATCTCTTTGTCTTCTATCCTTGTACAGCCATGGAAATACAAAGCTCTGAGGATGCCAGAATGGGCGAAGGATTTCTTCAGGAATATAGAGAATTGAATAAGAAATCGCTTCACTGTTTTCACCCTCAACCTCACAGCAATATTGTTAGGTTTTTTTCCATTTTCGTTGGAACACAGCTTACCTTCGAGTCCGTACAACGGAGCGCAATGACTTCGTGAAACAATCAGCGTTTTCGAATTGAAAGTAAAAAACCGTGTGGACCAGTCTATCCTTATGGACGAAAAGTAATTTCGTCTTCTTGTTCGAAACTCTGTAGCTCTTGATTTCTGATAAAGGTATCCTGACTGGCAGCCAACGTTGAGTGTTAATGTCAGCGGGGGCTAGAAAATAAAACTGCAATTTAGGTGGAGTAATATAATTTTGTCTTGATTTATTCTCCCACCGATTGTATGATAAATAATATTCCGAACATTTGTGAACGTTTCCATCTAGAAACGTTCTGGTAACTATAAGGAAACTGCAACAACTACGGTAATTTTAATTATTTTTATTTTTATTAATTTTCAAAATAAAAGATAAATTATTTGCCTAAGGGTAGAGCTGAAGCGAGTGTTTGACAACCATTCCAACAAGTATAGACCGATTTTTATAACTTCGAAAATCCTCGAATGATACCTTCATGCCAAATTACAGAATTTCCCAAATTCAACATGAAAGCTGCGATAACTCGAGAACCATTGAAGCTATCAAACCCAAAATGGTATGATTCGATTCAACGTCTAAAAATCAATAGAAATACAACAACAAATACACGATAACACTAACAATACAAAATAAAAAAATAAACCTTCCTCTGCAAAATGTTGGAAAATACGAATTTTCTCTTATTATGGAATAATAAACCAAAAAACCGTTAGACTTCGCTCAAGATCATTACTGTGCTCCGCTAGACAATTTCCAAACCAATAGTGGACCACCAAATAAAAACCTGTGATTGGACAAATGGAATATTGATTTTCTATATTATGACAACTCGGTCATTAAAATGAAATGCTATGGAGAGTCATAGCACATTTCAGCATCGATAGCGGTTCGTACTCACTAGATGAGGCCGGTTTCGACGTGTTCACCATGGCCCATTCTTGTTCTGAACCATCAGCATCGATCGACACTTCATTGGCTTCCATTCGATACATTTTCCAAAACCCTAGGAAGAAGCGGGTGTACAAACACTGACAATTATTGCACAATGAATGAACAATAAAACAACACTGAATCAATAATATAAACAATCCGGAATAAATAACCAATACGAGTTCCCTGTTGCCAACTACTTCGCCCAATCGGGCATTTCTGGGCTGTTGAGGTTTTATTAATAACTTTGGCATTCATTTCTCAACCATGATACTAAATTTGTTCACAAGAACTGAGGGAGTTGGGAAACCTAGCACAGATCACCGCCAGTCTGACATTTTGGCACAAAATATAACGTAAATAAGGAGCTTGCTTCACTGCGTTCACTGAGCGACAACTATTGCTTGGGTCTGTACTGTTTGAGACCATGAGTCCCTTATATGGGAAACAAGTTTGCCTTTTAACCTCCGTAACCAAGAACATTGAGAAGATGAAGTTTTTTAGCACAACAACAATGCCAACTATTTCTGACATGGTTAGAATGGCAGTGGGCGGTTGACGTAGAAAAATGTTAATGATCGTGAGGCTGATTTTGTGTTCCAAATTGGGCAGAGATGGATTCGACAGGTAAGCACCTCATTCTTTGTTCATTATCACTTACTGCATTTCACTGAGCTTTGGCTCCCTGGAACTCAATTCAGTGATCATAAAATAAAAAATGTTATGATTATTTGCATGAGACAGGCCCACGACTCGGGTAAAATCAGTGGGCCCAATCTGTTTGGTTTGCCGTTACCACCACAATGTCTGGGCCGTCAATAATTGGGGTCTTACGTGAAGTATCTTATTAGAAAATTAGGCACTGTTTGTTATTGTTATTTGGCTTCTGTATTTCGATTTAGAAATTGATGATTGACCCAAGGTAGCGATTCTCCATAGTGTATCATTAAATGTTCTACTGAAAAGCCAAAGCTCATTGATAAAGAATTTGGTATAGTTTCATGTGATGTAAAATTCTGTGATCATGCCAGAAAGTACCAAATTATCTATTGTGAAACACCTAATAAATTATTATTCCACGATGCTGTCTGCTTTTCACATTAACTTGGAAAATAAAGTCATTCAAACGTGTCAACAAAACAGTTTCCAGTCCTCCATGCCTTCCTAATCCCCAAGATAGTGTCCAGTATAAGGGACACTTCCCAATTCCAATAAGGGGAGGGAGGGTGATGCAATTGTGACCACAGTCTATTTAAACCCATAATAATCTGTGTGGGAAATTTTAAATTTGTTGGTCCACTGAAAGAGTTATGTAAAAACTAGCTTGGTTCCTCATTTGATCAGTTGAACCTGAATGAGGTTAGGTCCGGCCATTTTCGATTAAGCAAAACCTAGCTTCTCGAGCCTAGTACGTTCTCTAAGTGTCTAGTTAGCGCAGATCACAGCTCCAATCGTTCAGATAACCAGCCTGCATTGGATAAGCCTGTACAATTTGAAAACTGAACCTACTTGAGCTTAGACGTTCAATCGTAACTTACGTATGAGACGATGCTGAGGGTTCCATTGGTTTGTACATCATCTTGTCGGGCACTCGGTGGAACGTATCCAACTCCTCCGTGTGTGAAGATTTCCTAGAACAAAACCATGCTTGAGTAAAAAACATGGCAAATGATAGAACTTCGATCGTTATTTGGGCATCTTGGTGGCATTCTACATGCATTGACACGTAAAACATCACGTTTTGAGGTGGTAAAATTTTTTCCTTTGGCAATTACAATGGCTTATCTTTGAATAATAAACCAAAAACCGATGCAAATTCTACATTGGAACATTGTAACGTTATGAACAATTCTTGTTGAATATTTCATACACGTTCATAGTGTTTCATGTGGTAACGCTCCTCAGAAGAATGTGAACTGAGACATAATAATACGACGAGAGTTCTTGGAGCTATAAAAATCGTTTATACTCGTTGGAATGCTCGTCGAAAACTCTCTTCAACCATACAGTAAGGCGAAAAATTCAGATTTTAATTAGGAAATTAAGAAGTATAAAAATGATTAAAATTACAATAGTTGCTACGGAGTTTCCCCTATAGTTACCTAGCTGTTTTTCGGTGGGAACGTTCACAAATGTTCGGAATAATTTATAATCTTCTTAAATAATTATTGAAGCGAAGGAATAATAAACCACTGTACAATAATTTGCAGCATTTTTGTTCCAGAATATTTCGAACGTCGAAAAACGCGTTTCCAAGTTTTTGAAAGGCGAATAATCCCCGAACAAACCAACATTCGATATTAGTCTAATAATTGACACAAGTTATTCGTAAAACTCCAGTATCTTTCCTTCTTTCCAGTATCTCCAGAACTTTCTATGTTAAACCGGAAGAACTTTTCAACTGTTGTTTCAGTCTCAGATCTTCAATCATGAAAGAACCAATAGACAATTGAGAAAGCTTTAAAATATCAACTGTTTTCCAGGAGGTTAATAATTTCACCGGAATTTTAGCATTCGATTTCCAAAATTCAACAAGCATCTTGAATTTTTGGAGCGGGGCAGTTAGAATGGTTTTAAAATTGGATACTGGAATAATAAATTAGAAAATAATGCCACTTCATACCACACTCATTATACTACATCGTGCATCGTCACTGGAAACTCCGAATCGTGCTAATAAGATGAAGAGCCAGCAAAAACTACACGTTCCGATAGTATTAGGTGAAACGACAATGATCAAGTCACGATTACGCGACAAGTTATAACCTTGAATAAAGGAAGGTACTCATCAACTAACTTCACATTATAATTGAGTTGTCCAGTCTCTAGACGCCTTTTTCAATTATCAAAATTGTAATAATATCGGAAACGATCATATTATCTCCTTACCGTCCCAGATGATGACATATCGACGAGAGATCTGCTTTTTGTTTCCATCACGATATCAAGTAGATTGAGAAAGAGAATCGAAGAACGTTGACCTCGCTGGAAATCCACGAATCGCGATTGATTCTTCTTAGTTTTGCTCTGATAAGCTGTTCGGACATGCAATAAATCGAGACTATTGCCTACCTACTGAAATAAACTGAGACAATGAAACAGAGATAATACATTATTTTCCACAGTGGAACACAGAACGAGGGGAGGATAATCGGAGACTGCATGAATTAAGAGAGATATTGTGTTGTTGACAGATCACGATGAAACATAACAACAGTGCGGCACGGTAAGGGAATATCTCCCGAATTTCGTCCATGCAGTGATGAAATTTCCCGTAGTAACCGTGAACTAGGGTTGGGACATTGACGGACTGAAACATCGATGTTTTCAGTCCAAATCCGATGTTTAACATCGATGTCAATGCTTCGATGTTTTCGAGATTTCGATGTCTATACTTCGATTTTTTTTTTTTACATAGACGTACCTAGTAATCCCATTTTTTCCCCATAAAGGCTCCGTTTTTCCTTGAGTAAAAAGCATTCAAGGGGTTATTGAAACAATCGGTAAGAGAGTAGTGGGAGTTTTTATTTATTTTCTCAACGTAATGCATTGGCGTGAATAAAACATCGATGTTTTAAAACATCGATTTATCGGCACCATCGATGTTATGGGCTTTCGATTTTTTAAACATCGAACATCGATGTTGAAGCTTCGATGTCCCAACACTACCGTCGACGATCGCAAGATAATAATAGTTCATTCGAATATTAAACTATCTGTATATTTGTAATAAAACTCTTGTGAGCATCTAAGCACTAGAAAATATGTCGCATTTTCGCCTCTCGAAATTATTCATCTATGTTGTGAGCTTCAAACCCCTTCCCAAGTAGGGTTCATACTTCATACTCTTTGTCGATTCGCTCATAGTTAGAACTTACGCCACCAGAGGTCACAACGGCGCGCTGATCGCACAAGTCCTGTTGCGAATGTACAAAAAGGTTCCTCTGTCCTTGTTTTTCCGTCGTAATTAATTCTATCGGTTGATGTCCGAAATTATTTTCTCCTACGCTAGTTCGACATTTTTTAAGTGCCGCGAACTTGATCGGTTCGGTTGCCTCAATGAGTTCGGTTTGTGGCGTTGCGTTCGTGATGGTCTGAACCCTGTCGTACGTAGTTGAGGTCGTCTGAACATGAACAAGGAATGATGTCGGGGCTTATGTCGTACGTTCCTTGTCTGCATCGTGTTTTCAACAGGTTTCTGCAATACTAGCGAGTTCCAGTTCAGCTCCGAGTGTTTTAAAAAAATCGATTTTGCGTTATGATTTACAAAAATTCCACCATTCGAGCCTTCCAATGGTGCGGCCGTGTGTCACTTCTTGTTCATCCGTATGAGTCAGCTTACTGTGCACATTCATAACTTACAATAGTTAGGATCTTGATTTCGTAAAAACCGTCTGCAAAACGTTCATGTAGCAGATATCCCTATTTTCGGTTCGATCGCTCCGCAAGTCGACTCCAAGTCGAGTTTCCATGTGCCATTTGACGTGTTTTTCCAATATTGTCGCCATTTATCCCCGGATTTCGGCGTAATGGATAAAAATCTAACCATGGCTACAGAAACCAAACGATACATAGTTCAGGTGTTCGTCGGCGCCCTCTCGCAACGCTACGAAGCCCTGTCTGTCGAGGCAAGCAAACAGACGACGGCGGCGGAAATTGTCAACTGCATCGCTGAACGCCTATCTTTACCGAGCAGTTGCGGACTCGAACTTGCTGAAGTCATCGGCGACACGTTAGAGCGAGAATGCAAGGAACGAAGACTTGGCCCGACCGAGTGCCCAGTTGCCCTGATGCTTCTCTGGCCCAAGACCAACTCGAGAGAGGAATTTTACAGGTATATTCAAGTACCAGCGAACGGCAGTTTCAAATTCGAGTTTAAAATTTGGCCTTGGAGTATCTAATCGATAGCTAGTCAGTAATCCTTGTTTACAACATCTTTTTCACCTGTTGAGCTTACGAGCTAGTGCTGACATTTCCTCGGCATTGTGTGTTTGCGAAGTTTTCTTTTCTATCGAAATCTTTCGCTATTTTTGGAAAACACTTCAATTTCCCACAGTCAATTTTACTTATCGCTAACGAGTGGAGGACCCAGTTCGAACGCTTGAGAATGATGGAAATTAACATTCAAGGTCGCGCTATTATTCAACAGGTGGGGTACTCTCTTGTTTAGGTAGGTAACGAGTATATGGAAACGGCCAACTTTTCCCACGACATTTATGACCAGTTTGAGGTTGAAGATTCCTTTTCATTTCGAACGTGATCGAGTTTGTCTATTTTAAGGTTGTGGGTGTGGCAAGGGGTTGGAAACCGAGGGTGCAGCCCCGGTGGGTGGCTAAATAGCGATGGGGTGGGCAAGGTGATGTAGACTCAGTACCGAGAATTCGGTTTATGTGACAGAATGGCCTTTATTAATGTAGCAAATGACAGAAATGCGTTCATTTTGACTCAGGTATATTCTTTTATAGCGAGAGCGCGTTTTTATTCAGCGTATTATCGCGGCTGGCAATTCCCTTGTGGATAGAGTCGATCAACTGTCGGCAACTTTCGCAAAATTACAATTACCATGTCGTTAAAACGAATGTAAGATTAAAAGCCTCGACTATCTTGTAAAGACAAAGTGTTGAAGTAATCGGTTCGCAATCAAATTTTAGGTGAAATTGCCAACAATCTTTCAACTACATTGACAGAACCTAGTGCCAGTATTCCATTTGTTCTACGAGCTATAATTAGAAAAAACCTATCGACTCATGAATTATGAGACTGCTTAATCGAAGTTCTGCTGGGTGAATTGAAACTCAACATTTGAAGAATCTTTCCTCGATTGATTTTGTTGGTTACGGTGTAGCTTGAATGCGTCTCAGATATTATGTTATGGTTATTAGCTATATCAAAACTTGCTAATTTCCCAGACTTTAAACTTGGATGGTAGTTCGCAATAAATTCGACGTGGGGTTGTGGTTGAGACATTATTGGCGACGTTATCTCATTTTGCATTTCTATATTTCTAGCGCTTTCGCCACTCTGGGCCTCTTCAAGAAAGATCTTCTGTATAAACTTTTTTTGAAAAGTTTTTTCCATAGTATTATGTGATCACTTCTAGTCATTTTCAAGTCTTATTGTTTTAATGTTAAATTCGTCCCATTCTAGTCACTCCTGCATTTGAAACTAGTCCCCTATTTATTTTAATTTATTTGGCTCTAGGTTCAAAAAACGGACGTGTTTTAGAAAATTCCCAATTCATGAAAATTCCAGCCTTGTGGAGCTATTAGGTATAGGACCTTTTTTAAAAAAAAACTTTTATACAGAAGATGTTTCCTGAAGAGGCCCAGAGTGGCGAGAGCGCTAGAAATATAGAAATGCTAAATGAGATAACGTCGCCAATAATGTCTCAGCCTCAACCCCATGTTGAATCAAACGGGTATGCAACAAATCACAACATAGTAGTAAATTGGTTGCGTTTGTAATTACTGATCGTTAAGGCTAAGCAGTTCAAACTTGAAGTTCGTTTTTATAGAGAAGTTTTCATTAATTTTTTATCGATTCACTCTTCATGATTGTCCTGTACTCTTAGATGGCTGTTCGAGTAGAACTTTGCTCACAAAAATTGTTTACCTAACCATTCCTTTTCTTAGCTACCCCCTTGGTTTTCCTCTTAATCTTGATGAGTAACATCACTTTTTTTTAATTAATTTTTTTTTTTAATTTCCAATGTTTCCTCTTTCCCTGGTTTTCCCTCATTAACTGCTGGATTGCGCCATAATGTGAGGCTCGTCATTGCCACTGTAAAATTTTCCATCTATTGTTGTTGTTAATTAATCTGTATAATTGCAGACGCCAGAGTTGGCATAATTTAACATTTTTGATTGATCAAAATAATATAAATTCTTCGTTTTTTATTAAACGAAATAATATATAAACCATCCTAATAGGTTTGCAGATAACCTCCAAATTTTGTAGTCCTTCAGGCAAGACTACCTGCACTTACATGTGCACTCACATGGAAAGACATTATTGACCAACAATATCGACAAATAATTAGTTTCCGCCCAATTCCGGATTTTCCACCGTCGGGTCATTTAAGACTGTTTTTGGTGAGCCCTAGCATACATGATCGTAGGCTGACAATAACGTGGTAAAAATCAAACTCAAGGTTTCTTCACATTTAGTGCGGGGGGATGTAAAAGAAAAGCACATTCTTTTTGGAATACTATTGTAAAACCAAAATGTTCTCACCATTGGGAAAGGAAAAAAACGGCTAGAGAAATATATTTTTTGCACAAAATGTCTTCAAACTTCAGAATTAATTAATTTTTTATTGTTCCTTTGGCCTATTAATTTCGTTAGCTGGTAACGTCTATCACCCTTGTCGTCGACTTGTGCATTTAGAAGGAACGTTTGATAAGCTATCTATATGAGAAGTGTCTCCGTAGGAAGTTTAATCTGTTCGATTAAGATATTTATGTATCCTCTGAAAGTTTCTGAAATCATTTTTATTTTCGACCATTCCAGGTTTTACTTGCGAGAAAAACTGAATGAGACTCTTTGGTCGGACGGTTTTACAATGGACCCACAACTGATCAAGGATTACTTCTGCCGTTTCCTGTACCAGCCGCAGGACCGTGAATATCCCGACCTTTGCCAGCTTCCTGATCTTAATGAGACCACTCTGTTGGACAATTTGAGAGCTAGGTTCAATGCTGGTCATATATACACCTACGTTGGTTCAATATTGATCGCCGTCAATCCATTCAAGGTAGGTGCTTATGATGGCATTTTGCAGCAAAGGAATATGTAGGAACCTCTCTGTTCGGAATGTTAATTGCTCCTAAACCTCTGATCCGTTCAGGGATCTCACTTTATGTTGTTGTCCTGTACTATAGGGCGTCGTAAAGATGTTAAGTGTCTGATGTAAAAACTGGTTTTCTGATGAATGACAGAATTACCAGCTATTGTGAAGCATTGAGTTTAAAACGTCTTACTAGTTAATATAATCATGGGCGTGTTAATTCGCGCAGCGTGTTAAATTGTCTTTGTGCTTTTATAAATGTGTCCGATAATTGATTCCATAGTTCAATGCTCATGTAGTTCCGTGAAAATACTCAACACTGGGATTTGTTAGTGAAAGTATTGCTCCCATAAAAATTAGGTGGGAGTTGATAAGAAGTTTTTGCTTTTAGCGGTGTTTTTCCACAGTGGCCGTGGGGAGTGTTGGTAACTTAAAACCGTACGTCTATAATAGAGACCACATCCATTTGATGGTTACCGTCCATTAGATGCGTATGATTTTACAAAGTAATGAATACTTCCCACGGCCACCTAGAAAAACCCTTCTTAAAAGCAATAACTCCCAAATATTGTGAGAGTGAATTAATTAAAATCTAGATAATTTATATCACTATTCATAATTTAAAAAAAGGATAAGTTTAGCTCTACATGCTCTCACTTTAACCGTCTCAATTTATTAACTAAGTCGCTTGTTTTGAAATTATGGGATTCCCTGTCTCAAGAATAGGAGACAAAGAGTTGGTCACGATATCCACAAATTATATTTTTGTATCGATTTTGGGGGTCAGGATATCATCAGCAGCAATCTTGCAATGGATCAAGTATTAAATTAATTATAACTTATTTAATTCGTGGTCGTTTAGGCTACCTCTTCATCTCCTTATCTTGCTTCAAAATTTCCCAAAATTTTTAGTTGACAAAAAAAAAAGTCTGAAGGTTTTAAGGTCTAAGCATAAAGTGGTTTAGTTGTTAAACTCTGCCATTGACTCTTGTGGGTTTTGTTTCTTTGTTAATCATTTGGGTCTACTGTTGCCACTTTTGTGAAGCTATTGCGGTGCACATAAGATACATATATTTCAACATTAGAGATTTTTTGCAAGCCACAAACGCCCAACGTTAGCACAAAGACCTAACTAGGGTGAGTAGTCCAGATGCTAACATCATAAAGAGAGGGGTATGTAGCTTTCAATTTCATAAGTCACTTCAAGTTGTTACCGCTTGTTTTGTCAACAGAGACGTGCATTGAAAGTTGAATGGAGATAGTTAAAAATATGATAGAGCTACTTGCCGGAAGCTTAGTTATGAGTAGATTATAGATTGTTGCGAAAAATTAAAAGATAAATTACTCGACTGTTCCATTGCTCGTTAATCTCATCATCTTTGACACAGCTATTCAGCAGATCAAAAATCCATGCATTTCATTACCCTACAATGCTGCAATCCTACATCCACTCAACTTTTAATTGTTTATTCCACAATAATCCCATAGTCAACTAGCAAACATAATTAATTTATGGCAGTTATCTAGCAAATTGTCATATATATAGGAAATTCTATTTTAGAATTTGAATCGGCGAGATGAAGCCAGACTATGTATAGATTAGTTGACAGACTATGTATAGAAATTAAATTGATCAACGATCGCGTTTAGAATGATTAGTTGTTGCGTTGCCAGTGGTTTTGTAGTTTTGGTGGTTTTTGCTTGTGTAGGGTTATAATCAAAAGGTTATGCGATTGACGTTCTCTCGTCGCACCTAGAACTTGAGGTAATTCAGCGTCTTCAAGTTCATGTACTCTTTGTTGTATTACGTCATCCGTGACGTCTCACGTTCTGTGAGAATTGATTCACGTGTGAGGTTAGTGGCTTGCAAAAACTCTATTATATCTGAACTGGCACCGTGGTGAATCACTATTCGAGCGAGAACTTTTGATCACCCAGGAGACCAATCATGCATTCTTTGCTGGGATGATTAATTTGGAAACAATCGCCTTTCCCAATCACTTTATTCACCTTCAATTGCCATAAAATTGAGAAAAGTGCATATTTTTCTTGCTGGACGTAACTATCAGTCGGTTAGTAAACCATTGCCATTGTTCAGAAGTGTTGTTAGTAGCTGTATAAAAAAATACCTTGCAACTCTATCTTCTCATTGACCATTCTCTTTCCATATATATAATAATAATCATATACAATATTATGATTATTACCAAACCTATGTTGATAGAATATGTGTTTTTTTTTTCTGTCTTTGCACTTTGAAAATCGATTGAATAATCGCACTTACAAAAACTTCAATCCATTTTCCATTCGTAGTGTACAGAACGTCTGCGAACTGCTCTTCTCTAAATCAAGTGCCCAATTATGTTCAGTTATACAAGGAAGGTCAAATGAAATATTTACAACCAGTCTGACAGTCTCCAAATTTGGCCTCTTGTAGATACATTTCGGAATTTTAGCTGGTTCACTATTAATTCACATTGTTATCTGATTTGCAGTGGTTATATTTTGCATGTAGTATTTTACTCGCTAATATTTATTAGAGTAATCCCTCCTTCCCCCTCATGTGACAAAATATCGTACTCCACGATAATATCGTTGTCACGTTCCCTTTATAACATGAGACTTTTACTATTAATCTCATTTAATACTGAACTCATAACTAATATTTCTTGTCTAGGCGTTGAGTGTGGATGCTTGGCATTGTTGAACATGTGTGCGGGTGTTGTACTCTTGTTAACTGTAGTGGTTTATATAGCTCGTTACATCTTCCTCCGTTCTTCCTTTTTGACGGGTGTGTTGGTTGTTGATTTGTTGTAAATTTGTGAAGTTCTCTGCGTTGTCTTGATCGATGGTCTTCTGTGCTGTTCTCGCTGTGATCCCGGTGGGTGTTGTTACGGTGTTCACTTGACGTTCCATTGGTGAAATCTGTGGTTTGTTTTCATTTGGTGTTCAATATTGTTCTTTCTTCGTGCGTGTCTGAGGATCCATGCGTATGCTTCGTGTTGAACAATTTCCTTTACCCACACCTCTAGCAAGTTATTCCAACAAAAAACTTTATGCATTCAATTTTTTTTCTCACCTATTGTAACCAAACATGAATAGGTTCCTTATAAGTAATTATTAAATCAACGTGAAATGTACCCCGGGATTTCCCGGTTTTATGTAGTAATTTATAAGTGAACTGGCCGTATCTTTCAGCAATTTGGTACGGGCCTTCCCACAGAGGTAGTAGTTTGGCTGTCGATTTAGTGTCAGCATTACTATGACGCTCGCTCTCGAGTAGTACGAGTTCCCCTGATGAACAAGTATGGTATCTTCGATTTTTATTGATACGTTTCAGCCGTGATTTTGACGAATCTAATAACTTTCTTCGTACTTTTTCAACGAGGGTTTGGATGTTAGGTTTGGGGTGCTGGGTTGTTAAATTAAATTTTGAACGGAAAGGATTGTTTGGTTCAACAATTTCTTGTAAAATCGCTGGAATTACTCCGGTGGTTGTGTGTTCTGTATTATTCATGGTCATTTCTATACTTGTAAGGTGTTTAACCCATCCACTGTGCGTACCTTCGCAGCAAATGCGTAAATGTATTCCGAGTTCCCTGTTCACCCGTTCTGATAAGTTCGAGTTCGGCCTCCTGACTGGTATAAAAATCACATCGATTCCTTTTTGTTGCAAGAAATCTGTAAATTTGGGGGTACGAAACTGAGTCGCGTTGTCACATAGAATTCTTTTTGGTAATTGGATGTTCGTAAAATATTTTTCTAAGCTTCTGATAGTTGCTGCAGTTGTTGCTCGAGCCAAAGGGAAAAATTTTACAAATTTTGAGAAATTATCGATTACAACTAGTACATATTTACTTCCCCTTGTTCCGGATGGTAACGGACCAAAATGATCAATGGAGACGAGATCCCCCACATTGTCTGAAAGGATTGGTTTCAACGGTGCAGTCCTTTTAAAATTACGGGGTTTCGATATCTGGCATAGGTGACAGGTTGTAATTAGCTGCTTTACTATGTTCCGGAGTTTTGGGTAGAAAAATAATTCTTGTAATTTTTTTAATGTCTTGTAAACTCCAACGTGTTCATAATACAAGTGTGTAAGACAAATCAGATCTGGTAAGACCTTTGTTGGTATCCAAATCCTAAAGCCGTCTCGTGTTTTTTTGTATAAAATGTTGTTGATAATTTCCACATTCGATGTATTTTTAGGAGTTTCATTGAAAAAAGTTGATAATTTTGAATCGGTGTATTGTGATCGGGGAATTTCATCCAGAATTCGAAAATGTTTTTGGAGTTTATGTAATTCCAGCTGGAGTATGTTGAACGTTTGGATGTTATCTGCTTTTTCTTTAGGGTATCTGCTCAGTGTGTCCGGTATTTCGTTGAGTTTGCCTTCTCGATAAATAATTTCGAAATTGAATTGCTGTAAGTATAGCATCCATCTTGTAATGCGGGGAGTAGTATTTTTACATTGTTTCAAGAATGTTAGGGCTTTATGATCGGTGATAATTATAAATTTCCCGCCCGCTAAGTACGTGTAAAATTTTTTTACAGACCACACTACAGCTAATAGTTCAATCTCGCAAATGGTGTATGTTATTTCTAGATCTCTTAGTGTTCTGCTTGCGAATGAAATCGGTGCAACAACATTTTCATCTGTCAGTTGGAATAACTGTGCTCCAATAGCGTGACCAGATCCATCTGTTTCAAGATAGAATGGTTTAAAAAAATCAGGAAATGATAATTTCAGATCATTCGATAACATCGTTTTTAGTTTTTTGAAAGCATCAATTTCAGTTTCCTTCCATGTAAATCGCTTATTCTTTGTTAACAACTTATATAATGGTCGAGCTTCTTTAGCGAAATTCTTTGTAAATTTGGAGTAAAAATTGCAAAATCCCAGGAATTTCTGTACGTCTCTTATTGTTTGAGGAGTTGACCATTGTTTAATTAGATTAATTTTTTCTTCTTGGGGTACAATCCCCTTTTTAGTGACTGCGTTG